>JAEIFT010000370.1:0-261877 GCA_018904225.1 Lordiphosa mommai | reverse complement strand
GAGAACCAACTTTGATAGGACTTTCCCTTCAAATTATCGACATGATATGCTCCTCTAGCATCAAAATAATTTATGCAAAACAATTTTGCGATTTTTTTTTATAAAAGAAAATATTCTATTTTGTATACAAGTATTTAAATTGACCATATTTTCTCATTTATATTCTTGTATAAAAGAATGCCATGCTTAAATCTATACAGTAGGTTAGTCATTTGCATTGAACAACATTCATTGCATACTTATAGGCACTAACACATGTATTCAAAATGGTATATCTACGTTTAAAAAAAAAAAAATCATAGAATATGGGGGATTCTTTATTTAGAAAGCTAAGAAATAGTACTATACGATGATTTCATGGAAATGTCGGACAAAAAATTTTGTTTCCTAAAAAAATGTGCCTTTAAAATGATCAGATAAGATTATTTTTAGTATTTCAAAGCTATTTAGAAGCTCAAAATACCTCAAAATCTAACGTTAAGGAACTCTTCCAGAAAACCCATATTCATGATAAGAGCGTGAAAGAATGACCTGGAATGACTTCTAAAAACTGGAATATTTTAGGATTGGAACAGAAAATTTCA
Source organism: Lordiphosa mommai (assembly GCA_018904225.1). Classification (NCBI taxonomy): domain Eukaryota; kingdom Metazoa; phylum Arthropoda; class Insecta; order Diptera; family Drosophilidae; genus Lordiphosa; species Lordiphosa mommai. Next base: position 261,293 of record JAEIFT010000370.1, on the reverse strand, counting down.
TAAAGTAAAGTAAAGAAGATAAAAGTAAATTCTATAAAGAATGTATTTAAAATTTTGGTGTCAAAAAAAATTTCTTGATTTGGATACTACAAGGGTGCAGTCAAATTTCTTTCAAAAATTAATTCAAAAAGTTTTAAAAAACTTTCTTAAATTTTGGCAATTTTAAAGCTTAAAATTTCAAAACGGACATCCCTCGGGATCGATTTTGTTTTAAACAAATAAAAAATACTTAAATTTTTATAAGTGGCGACCCACCATATAAATTCTGGTGTCTTGTTGAATTATAAATTATATGTTTCTTTTTCATATAACTACGAGCTGTATACATTTAAAGGGAATTTGTAGATAAGATTTTTCTAGGTAAGCATGATGAGTCAACTTCAATGGCAGACAAATTTATATAGCTTAGATAAGATGGGCGGGGGAGAGAATTTCCGACATGAGAATCATTCAATTTCAATATTTTTAGGTCCCGATATCTTAAATTGATTTATTGCCAGTAGGAAATCACATGGGAATTTTTTAATTAGATTTTCTAATATTTCTGGCTAGCTGAGGACTGGAAACCCCTTCCTGTTCCCATCTCTACCTTAGATCAAATAGATCCTAGATATTTATTCGTTCAGAAGGGACTTTATAAACTCATATTTTGGGGCCAAAGTTCTTCCGTGAAGCTCCATAAGTAACAGGCCTTAAGTGTGAGCAATCTACCCTATGCCCTGGACACTCTCTTAAAGTATTCCAAGTATTTGGCCATTGTCTTGGACATTGGACTCACAACATGAACCCGCAAATGAAATGATGTGGGGTAGGGTGGGGGGTAGGCAGTTGTGGGTGGCATGAAAATAATGAAAAATATACGAATATGCACATGTATTAGTGGCTCTTGTGTATGTGTGTGTATGTAAGAGTAAAGGAGGATACAAGCTGTTGTACAAATTAATAAATAAAAGAGATTAAACCAACTTCCTAGTAAGAGGGTGGAGGAGGGGGGGGTGGGCATTTTACCTGTTTGCCATCCACTTCAATGTCGGCCACATAATCTCAAATACGGTGGGCACATAAACCTCGGGGAATTGATTAAATAAAGACAATCAGAAGGCAAGTTTACCGCAGGCACCGTCGCCGACAATTACCAATTTCTTGCGAATCGTCGTCATTTGGAAGAGTTCTGCAAACAAACAGCAACAAATGGAAATGGAAATTGGGATGAGAATTTTATTAGCGAAAAAATATCAAAAAATGAAAAAGCCACACAATAAGCGCACGCACACACACACACACACACACAGGTACTTGCGGTACTCTCCGTCTCTCCGCACACACACTTAGTCATTCGCTTGGTTAGTTGGGCTACTTTTTTTGTTTATTATAATATTATTGCAGTTTTGGTCTTGTGTGTGTGATGAAACTTTTTGCTTTTATTTAAACACGCGCCACTTAATATTTTTGTTGTTATTTTAGATTTCTTGTGAAATTTGTTTAGCACTCTCAACGATCACCACGCTCTCATCGCTAACTCCAAAAACATCTCATCATTTCTGTTGCTTGAGTGTGTGTGTGTGTGTGTGTATGTTGGTGTGTCTGCTGCCTGCTTGCTTGCGTGTGTGTGTGTGGGAATTTTTTCACTGCTTTTTTTTTCTTCTTGTCTTCACTTACAATTTGATGATTTTTTTCTACTACAACACTCAGTACGAATTCGACACTTAATTTGTTTACAAAATGGCACAAATTTGTTAATTCTTATGCGGCTAGCGTTTATTTTTTTATTAATTGTTTCGTATAAAAGTTAATACAATTACAAAAAAATTCGAATCGACGAGTTTTTTCTCATGCAAAATGACGATGAACAATGGTTCATTGGGGGATGAATGTTCGATGAACAACGCCCTTCAGAGTTGCCTGGCGTACATATCGAGGTAGATAAAATGTAGAAACGGGAAAAAGTGTGACCAGGTTTCCTATGGTGTATCGTCTATCGATAACGATAGTCAATTGGTTTTTGGTCGCATGGCCCGGCATTTGTTGTCCAAAAAAATGAAACGAAATTTTATATTAAATGAAGGCATTTTAAAGGAAATGCAAATGAGCATCAAACTCACCGAAGAGCGTGAACGGGCAGCGGGTCGCCTCAAACCCAACACAAAGCCGTCAAAATCAAAGTGGGAGGAAGTGATAACGGCAAGTGGACGGAGCACCAGGAAAAGAGCAACAACTTGAACGAGGCTGCTCTTAAAATGGATTTAGAGAGCACTGGGTGGGAGCTAGTGTCTAATACCAAATGGAAGGAGCAAACAAACTCCAACTTGAAAGAGTCTGCTGCTAAAAAAGCTGCTCTAAAAATGGAGTCTAAGAGCACTGAGATGTCTGGCCCACCCAAAGCTGTTGCTGCTCATACCAAGCGGGCTTCCAAAAAGAAGTCACAGAAGGATAAGATTTCTAAGGACAAGCTGTCTCAACCGACTAAAAAGCCTAGGCTGGACAATAACTTTCCTGAGGTGCAGCCTTCTGCTTCAGTTGCAGCTATTCCTTCTCCAAAAATGCCACAGCAAGAAAGGAATGTGGTGGTAGATCTAAAACTGAATTCAGAGAGCACTGACATGTGTGACCCAACCAAAGATGTTACTGTTAATCCCAAGCAGGCTTCCAAAAAGAAGGAGAAGAGTTCCAAGGGCAAGCTGTCTCAACCCACTAAAAAGCCTAGGCTGGAAAATAGCTTTTCTGAGATACCCTCTGCTACCCTAGCTAACCCATCTAAAATGCAAGAAAAGGAAAGGATTGTGAAGGCAGTTCAACCCAAATTAAAAGCTGACAAACCCAATCTTCCAGCAAATCATAAACAGCCAAGAAAGCAGGAAAAATCCGTTACCCATAAGATTAGTCCTATGAAACCATCCACAAATGGTTACGATAAACCCATCAATACTGAGTTTAAAGAGGCTAAAGAAATCGGTTCAGTTGCTGACAAGAAGAGTAAATTTAAGGGTAAGTATTGAAAAATTTGGAATAATAACTAAACTGAAAAACTTGAACTTATGCATAATTAAGCTTAGCTTCTCTTTGTAACACATAGAGTAGAGTTGTGTATCTTAGATCTGGGATTGCTAGTTCCAATAAGAAAAAAAATCGTACAAAAATCAATCAAATGTGGGTTTCTAACCTATCATCCATTTAATTTTCAGTATTTTAAGGATCGAATGATCTCTTGAGCGAAAATAAGAAGGCATGATATTTTGTTAAGGATCGAGCCTATGTTCTTTCGAAATCTCTGAACCGAACCAAAAACCGCTAAAGAAAATGGTTCGTCAAAGAATGTTCTGATGTATAACGCCCATTTTAAGACAAAAATATTTCTAACATATCAAGAAAATCGGTTTGGTTGTTCTCCTTCTACAAAATTACAATTTTTCCTACTACCCTTAAGGGGGTATTCTAGTGTAGAGACATGAATTTTAGGTAATTTTTAAAGTGTCGTAAAAAAAAAGCAATCAATATTTTTAGTATCCATTTTTTTATCAATTATTTATTAATATTTCAAGAGTACAAAAAAAAAAAGTCGGAAATTTAAAAAACTGGGAGCCGATGAAGTGGGGGGCGTCAAAAAATTGGCAGTTGAGTTTTGACATGATTTCAACCCTCCTAGTCATATGAAATGAAAAATAAAAAAGATTATTAAACTGCAATGATGTCGCAAGAATCAGAACTAGGGATAAAGATAAAAAAATTTTTTTGACAAAATGGCGACTGTTTGAAAAAAGACGATTTTTTTTTACCATTTTTTTGAGTTTCTCGAATTTTTTTAAAAATGGTCAAAATTGAAATTTGGGGATGAGGCTAGTTCCAATTCTTGAGAGGTCTATAAAGAAGATTCTCTGAAACTTTCAAGTGAATCGGTCCAGTAGAACTCGAGAAATCGTGACAAATATATTGAAAAAGTCTGTTCTGAGAAAAACGCATTTAAAGTTTCGCGTAATGTCTTTTGTTCGACTAGACCCAACCGAACCAGTTTGGAGGCCGGGTCAGTAAAATGTCTATAGCTCCGAAAATAATTTAAATTTTCAAAAATCCTCTCGTAGACATATTCTTAAATAGTTAAACTTTGAAAATAAAAAAATCGATTTTTTTGAAATTCTACACTAGAATACCCCCTTAACAAATAGACGAGATTAATCCGTAGTGATACCGGATGTTTTTGTGGTGTTTGGAGTATCTAAGCAAACCTTCTCTCGCTCAGACATTTCTGGAACTTAATTATATATGTATAAGGTATATTTAAATTAAGACAAGTGCAATTTAAATGCATTTTTTATACACTTGAAAAAGTGTATATTAATTTTGCCCAGAGTTTGTAACGCATAGAAATATTCATTTCCGACCCCATAAACTATATATATTCTTGATCAGGACGACGAGCTGAGTTCAATTGCGTCTGTCCGTCCGTCCGTCTGTCCGTCTGTCTCGTCTGTTTCTACGCGAACTAGTCTCTCAGTTTTAAAGCTATCGAGCTGAAATTTTGCACAAAGTCTTCTTTTTCTGCACGCAAATAATAGTCGGAACCGGCCGGATCGGATGACTATATCGTACGAGGGACGGTTAAAACAGTTCTATAAAAAACTTTTATTTTCCATTAGCGACTGGTAGTTTTATACTTCAAAATTCTGGAAAATTATCAAATCGGATTACTATAGCATATAGCTGCCATAGGAACGATCGGTCGGAAAATAAGTCTTTGTGAGAAAAACTTTTTTTGATTTCCATCGTAGCGTCACCAATCTAAGTATATATTTGTTTCATATGTTTCCACGTAATTCTGGAAAAATTTATCAAAATCGGATGACTATATCATATAGCTGCCATAGGAACGGTTGGTCAAAAAACTACTTCTAGTGAGAAAAACTTTTTGTTTTTCATCGTAGCGTCCCACGTCACCAATCTAGGTATATATTAGTTTTATATGCTTCCATACAATTTTGAAAAAAATTTATCAAAATCGGATGACTATAGCATATAGCTGCCATAGGACCGATCGGTCGGAAAATGTGTTTTACTAAGAAAAGTGTTTTTTATGGTACCAAATTTTTTATTATCAATGATTTAAAAATTTTTAATATACGATATCTATATCCTATATATATTTTACAGGTTAAATCAGTTGGAGTAAAGTTTTTCAAGTGTATTAAAACTTCGGCACAGCCGAAGTTAGCTTTGCCTTCTCGTTTTTTATTGTGTAAAACATTTTATGAAATTATATATTCTCCATTTTTATCCAATACCCTTTGCCATCTTTTGGGCAAGAGATTGATTCCACGCTCAAAAAATGACGTCTTGATTTGAGGTGAAGGTTCTTTCATTCAAAAAAATTTTGCAGAGACCGGAACAAGTAATAGTCCGAAGTCTGACAAGTCTGGGAATATGGTGGGTGTGGTAGCACATCCCATTCAAGCTGCAAAAGCTTTTGGCAAGTCATAAAACTTGTATGAGGTCTCGCATTATCCTGGTGGAACACTACACCTTTTCTATTGATCAATTCTGGACTCTTCTGTTTGATTGCATCACTCAATTTGTCAGCTGATCACAATACACTTCAGAATTGATCGTGGTATTGTCGGACAAAAGCTCAAAATAAACCAATCCCCTTGAAATCCACCAAACAGATAACATAACCTTTTTTGGTGACTATCGGCCTTTGAAGTGGTTTGAGCTGGTTCATCCCTTTTAGACCATGATCTCTTGCGCTTTACATTCTTGTAGAACAACCCACTTTTGTCAACAGTAACAAAGCGCTTCAAAAATGGATCACTTCTTTGACGTTAGATAAGCAAATCACAGTCGTTATTGCGACGTAGCAAATTTCGTTCTGTAAGAACATGAGGCACCATATGTCAAGCTTCGAAATTAATCCTAGACGTTTCATGTGCTTAGAGAAATTTAATGCCTCCAATTTTTCAAAGATCGCATATATGCCTTATTGAAGATCTGGGCATAATTAAAGCTCTCTTAGTTTTAGCCGTTGAGCCTGGGCGTTAATGATTCTGTCAGTATAAAGTTTATACCTTTTTAAACATTTTAGGAAATCTGCCAGAGGAAGTTCCGCTTAAATTCGTACCGCATTTCAATATAGACGACTTTGATGCTGCAAACGGAAATGGTAAGTAAAGTATACAGTCTTGCTTCCATTATGTAAATCGCAATATTTTTGCGAAAGTGAAAGTCAAAAATATTATCTAACTTCATTTAAAATCTTTTTCACAACAGAAACTTCTAGTGAATCGGAGAGTGAGCACGATTTTGAAGAATTGGCTGTTACCGAAACTGAGGAATCGGGTGAAGATTCTTTGGATAATGATACCGACGATTTTTTGATAGATGATGAGGGTAAGTTGAGAATAGTTGAAATTGTTGAAAAATTTAAAATTTTATTAATTTTCTTTAATTATAGAAAATGCAGACGAAGAGGCAGAGAGTGAGGATTCGGAGGATTCCACAGATTTGGAAGATTTGGAAGATTCCAAAGATTTGGAGGATTCCAAAGATTTGGAAGATTTCCGTAGATTCGGAAGATTCCAAAAATTCGGAAGATTGTAAGAATACGGAAGATTCCAAAAATTCGGAAGATTCTGAAGATTTAAAAAATTCTGAAGATTCGGAAGATTCCCAAAATTCTGAAAATTCGGAAGATTCACAAAATTCTGAAGATTCGGAAGATTCCCAAAATTCTGAAGATTCGGAAGATTCCCAAAATTCGGAATATTCTTTGGATGATGATGAAAATTTTTTCCGCCAGCCAAAAATATTTAAGTTGAGCGAAAGTAAAGGAGACTCTTGTATGGAACTGCAGGAGCATTCATTAAAGGAAGACTCCAGTGAGGAGTATGACTGGGAGGAGAATTCTGATACAGAAGGCACTGTGTCCAAAATAATGGTCTTTCAGGAGGCCTTAGAGGGCATTAAAGAGCACTTGGAGAACTCCTTAAATGCTGATGAAAATGAGCAGAAATTGGATAAGCCAGAGCAAGAGCTAGAAACCCACCAGAAGAGTTACCTGAAGTACCTATGGATTCCCCTCAATCTGATGAACCTATGGAAAATTCCGTACAATATCCCCTCAATGTGGATCTGTTTGATTTGCCCGAATTAAGCATCTTTGAGAATAGCTTGAATAGCAACAAAGTTTTGGCCGTTATCAAGGATGATGTGGAGATTTATGGCACCGTATTGATTACCCTCTTGTCGGGTCAAATCAATATAAATGGTTTTAAAGCCATCAAATCTAAACCACTTACCATTTACTCACCCAAGGGTATTACTTGGGTCACCATTTCACCACAAAAAACCAAAAAATCCAACAAAAAATCGTTAAATCTTGAGGAACTTAATGAGAATTTTTCTCTCGCTCAACTGGACAAAATTTTAAACAATTATAATGACCAAGAGGATGCCTTAGTTTTGATGCAAAGAAATATGTCCGCACAGAATTTGCTCACCAACTTTGCCCGTCACATGACCCAGAATGTATTCCCCCAACTAAATGCCACCAATCGTCCGCATTATCAAAGTGAATATCTACTCAATTGTTTACTCCAGCGTGCCAATAAGCTTAAATCACTGAAGGTACCTCCCGTATGGACCAAATTGAAGCTCAAGGAGCAGAGTCGTCTAATGATTACCGGAGGCAAGGGTGTGGGCAAATCCACTCTCTTGCGTTATTTGGTTAATAGTCACTTGGAACGATTTCCTCAAATGCTAATCATTGACTTGGATATAGGACAACCGGAACTATTTTTGCCACAAACTGTCAGCTGTAGCCTTATAGAGGCTCCTCTCTTGGGTCCTGGTTACTTTCTAAACAAACAGCCGGAACGTAGTTATGTGGTGGGTCAAGTGAATATAGTCATGTGTGCCGAACACTATGCCAAGGCGGTGCAACAATTAATGGAGTATGTGCAGCAGCAACCCAAATATAAACAAATGCCTTGGCTGATCAATACCATGGGCTATAATAAGGGATTTGGTTTGGAACTAATGGCCTTGCTGGTAAAATGTGTACAACCCACGGATGTGGTGCAAATTAATAGTCCCTTGGGTATAAATAATTTTGATTTTGCACTGGAAGGTCACAGACTGGCCGAAGTGAAGAATATTATTTATACGAATGAAGAGTTTAAGAGGCAAAAGAGTTGGACAAAATATGCTTTACATAATTGGTCTAGTGTGGTGCCTCAACGAGAACGTGGTAATTGGTATATGAGTGCCAAGGATATGCGTTATGCCAATCTATTGGCACATCTTGCTGGTTGCCTTAAGGGCAATGCCAAATATCTAAATGACTGTCAACCGGTGGTGGCTTCACTGAAAACTCTAAAAATTGTACATGCCAACTTAAAGGAGGCTAATCCGGCAGAGCTTATAGCTGGAATGGAGGCCAATGTGGTTTATTTGGCCCATCAGCCGAAGGGTTTGGGACTACCCCAGTGTCTGGGCATAGGTAAGTGTTTGAATATGGGATACCAACCCAATTTTTTTTTCTCCAAAAATTTTTAAAATTTTTGTACCTTAAAATGGTTTTCACCCACCGTCGCTAGTTCCCAAGATAATGCGAAAAAGACTATAAATTTTCAAAAAATCGATCCAAAGACAATTTTTTTTTAATTTTTGAAAAAAACATTTTTCAAAGGTAGAAGACCAGCTCTTAAGGTTGTATTGACTGCATCCTCAAGCATGAACTTTGCTCCACTAAAATTGCAATATCTCCTAAACTATTTCGAATTTTTGAAAAATGGTTTGAAGGGGATGTCAAAGGAATGCCCAAGCTATAATAATAATGCAAAACAAAAAAATCGAAAAAAAAAAATTTTCAATGTTTTCAAATTTTTAGCTCCACTAAAATTGCAATATCTCCTAAACTATTTCGAATTTTTGAAAATGGTTTGAAGGGGATGTCAAAAGGGAATGCCCAAGCTATAATAATAATGCAAAAGAAAAAAAAAAAATTTTTTTCAAAAAAGATTTAAGGTTGTATTACTGCTCTCAAGCGAACTTTGCTCCACTAAAATTGCAATATCTCCTAAACTATTTCGAATTTTTGAAAATGGTTTGAAGGGGATGTCAAAGGAATGCCCAAGCTATAATAATAATGCAAAAAAAAAAATCAAAAAAAATATTTTTTCAAAGGTTGAAGACCCTCTTAAGGTTGGTATTGTGCTTCCTAAAGGGAGGATGAACTTTGCTCCACTAAAATTGCAATATCTCCTAAACTATTTCGAATTTTTGAAAATGGTTTGAAGGGGATGTCAAAGGAATGCCCAAGCTATAATAATAATGCAAAACAAAAAAATCAAAAAATAATTTTTCAAAGGTAAAAGACCCTCTTAATTTGGTATTGAGTGCTTCCTCAAGCATGAACTTTGCTCCACTAAAATTGCAATATCTCCTAAACTATTTCGAATTTTTGAAAATGGTTTGAAGGGGATGAATACATAATAATAATGCAAAACAAAAAAATCAAAAAAAATATTTTTCAAAGGTAAAGACCCTTTGTTATTCTGCCACTAAAAGCTCCCTAAACTATCGTTGAAAATGGTTTGAAGGGGATGTCAAAGGAAAGCCAAGCTATAATAATAAAAAAAAATAAAAAAATTAATTTTTCTGAAGACCAGCTCTTAAGGTTGTATTGGACAACTTTTAGAGTTATCTAAAGACTTTTTCTCTTGATGATCAAAATATTAAAATCTAAGTGAAATTCCTTAACCATGTGCTTTTCATCAAAGTAATTCTGCGAAATATTGCGGTTTTTATGAAGAATGCTAAAGTGGTCCTACTATTTTTTGTCGCTTTTTAAGCCACTTTATCCATAAAAATCAAAAAATTTATAGCCATTTCAAGGGCAGTTAAAACTCTAAGAGTTATCTAAAGACTTTTTTTTTTGAAGAAAAAATCCGTTTTTATTCTTTTTCTTGGAAAGGGCCAATCGATATTTGATACGAATATTTTTTTTCAGATTCATACATATACTGGTGCAAACCTCCGAAATTTTGGAAGAGGTTCGGTTCGGAGGTTCGAACCAGTGAAGAATCTTTGGGTTCGGTTCATGGACCGGTTCCTGGATTTTCTGAACCTCCGAAATTTTGGAAGAGGTTCGGTTCGGAGGTTCGAACCAGTGAGGAATCTTTGGGTTCGGTTCATGGACCGGTTCCTGGATTTTCTGAACCTCCGAAATTTTGGAAGAGGTTCGGTTCGGAGGTTCGAACCAGTGAAGAATCTTTGGGTTCGGTTCATGGACCGGTTCCTGGATTTTCGGTTCGAACCTCGGTTCACTTAAAAAAAAAAAAAATAGGAATTTATTTACGATTAATTTATACGATTCAATTAGTTTGATCATCTATTATTATATAGGCGACCTTGCCTTATTTAAGTTAATTTAAGTCCCGAACTTCGGATTAAAATTTCAAGTACGAGTCGAACCTGATTGTACTTTGATTTCATAAATTCTGGAATCCATCATCCAACTAACATTTATTGGTAATGTTTTTAGTCCGGATATCTTTTTTCGTCTGTGTAGGCATTATATCTTTCTGGAACTATTCATTTCTACTAAATTTTAGATTAGAAGAAACTGATTTTAGTGTTGGAAAATGCTCGTACAACTAAGTTAGAAGAATATTTTTTAAAGACCTTTCCAAATTATTAAATTATTTTAGATGTATGTTCTCTTGGACAATTTTCGAAGGAATCCATAACATTATTGATAGATTTTATATTTAATATCGGTTCATTGCTTTCTATTGTTCTTATAAACTTCCCTTCTTTACAGTCAGTCGTGTAGAGTCATTTAAAGTTAAATTTTAAATAAAAATATCGAGAATTTCTTCCGGCTGAAAAATTACTTAATATTGTGAACCGAACCTTTTTTTTTTTGAATAAGTGTTTCGGTTTGGGTTCAGGTTCGGGGAAAAACATTTGGTGTACAGTGCTGCCAAAGAAAATAAATAAAAGCGCGTGGTTTTTTCATCTTTTTAAAAATATACAATAATATTTGATCAATATCAATAGCTTTTTTTGTCTTTGCCTTTATGTATATATTTCCTTGCATAATTAAAAGTTAATAATGCAGTGCTAAAAAATATTTTAATTGTGAATTTTCTAGGATAACTCTAATACATTATATTCGAAAAAAAAAACAGCGAAAACGCAAAATTTGAATAAAAAAAAATGGACTCGCGCTGTCGTCCATCTTAAAACAAATTTTTCAAGTTACATACATATATTCTGAATCTGAAAAAAAATATTCGTATCAAATATCGATTGACCCTTTTCAAGAAAAAAAATAAAAACGGATTTTTTTTCTTCCAAAAACCGTCTTTAGATAACTCTTAGAATTGTCCCATATTTTTTTTTCGAAAAGTTTACGAGAAAATTAAAAAAAAATTGTCTTTGGATCGTTTTAATCAGGGAATCAAATCGATTTTCGGTTCGGTTCCGGTTCTGGTACGTACCCAAACTAATGTTTCGGAAAAAGGTTCTGTTTAGGTTCTAGTTTATTTCGGGATTAGGTTCCGTTTCGGTACCTTGCTTTTTATTTCGGTATACCGGTACGTACCGGTATGTACCGGTATAATTTAAAAATCCCTTAAACCGAAAATATAACAGAACGGGTAACAACCTACACGATATAATGTAGTTATAAAAAAGGAAAATTAATCATAATGAACTTTACCCCAGAAAACAAATGTCCTAATAATACTTGAGTAACTGGAAGAGCAAGAATAACTTTTGATATCTGATGGAATGTGTAACGTTCAGATCATAATTTAACCCTGCTGTTGGGTTAAGCCCATTTGGTCGAATTATTTATTCGTTTCCTTTGTAAATGCAAAAATAAGGGTTAAATTAATAATATTTGGAAATTATTGAACCAAAATTGTTATTTTTATTGAAAATTTTTCAGTATGTACCAGATGATCCCTTAACCTAGCACTTGAAAGTTTTTTCTAACGTTTTCCCTGCGATTTACCCTGAGGAAATCCCTAATTAAAGCAATAAAACTGAAGTAAAAAAAAAAACTCAGAACCGAAACTGTACCGGTACAATATTTCGGTTCTTTTCGGTTCCAAAAATAAAGGCTCCGAAATACCGGTTTTCAAAAAATAACTAATAACGGTTCCGGTTCTGGTACTAAGTTTCAATCGGTTCTTCTCGGTATACGGTTTCGGTTTGACACCCTGGTTTTAATCCCATGTTCCGTTCAAAAGTTTTGATTTTTTGAAAATTTGAAATCTTTTTCGCATTATCATGAGAACTATCGATGGTGGGGGAAAACCATTTTAAGATATTCTCATCTATATATAGTCCTTACGATTAAAATTTTTTGGAGACTAAAAAAAAATTGGGTTGGCTGAGTTGATGTGGAATATATCCCAAGTATTTAGAATACTTCAATTTTTTAAATCTTAAAAATTTCTTTTAGGTGTGGTGCGTGCCTTGGACTATGAGCAGCAGCTTATATATCTGATACCTGGCTTGCCCCTTACCCATCTCAGTCAAATCAATTGCCTGATATTGCCTGGTGACTTAACCCTGCCGCAGGGTTACTTCAAAGATCAAGGTGCTGCCGTGACCAATAATGTGCCTTTTGTGTTCCAGTTGGATGACTCCAAGTCTTCTAAGAGCATACAACAAATCTACTTCCGTAATCCTGCGTTTTTGGGTCAACCAGCGACAAAGCACTAAAGATTTATAGAATAAAACTTGTACAAATCTTAAGCCAGCAATTTATTTAATGTGATAAATCATGTCTTCCTTTTAATATGCGTCGCATTAGCACACGTCGACCCTCGGGTGTGGACATGCGTGTCTCCCAGCCGTGAACATTAATGCGTTTGACTTCCCGGGGCTTGGGAAAATGGCAACGCACTTTGGGCTTTAGCACCGCACGATCAAAAGCATGTTTCTGGCGCACTACCAGGGTTTGGGCCGTATTGAACACCGACAGGCAGGTTCTGTGAGTATTTTAAGGCAGCATTAGTTTAAGTTTATAAATCAATTCATTTAAAAATTTACCTTTGAATTAAATTCTGCAGCATGTTAAGTAATTTGTGGCTAAAACAGCTGTTTAGTCTATCGATACCCTCAACTATCGATATGACCCAACCATCGATAACTCCGCAGCTGACGGCAGCGATTACATATCGTAAGAGAGAGAGAGAGCGAAAAGTAAATTTTCTTTCAGTGCTCCAACAACAACTCAACAGCAGCAGCAGCAGCGGTTCGCGTTTCGGTCTCGCGTATGTTTTATACTTTTGTTATACCAGAAAAAAAGAAAAGTGAAAATCTAAATAAAAACTAACAGCATGTAAAGCCTAAACTGCCTCTTAAATATAATTTCACCATATCCAAGTGCAAATGTGCAAGTGCAAGTGAAAACTACTACAATACACACACACACACACACAAAGGCATACGCATGCACATACACTTACGTATATATCAGCCTGTGTAAAGGGTCTGGAGGAAGCAATTTTGTTAGACAGGATCACGGAACAGCTACAAAAGGAAGTCATCTACCAAGTTGGCCCCAAAAGCAAAGGATTTGCTTTAAAAAAAACTACAAACGAGGTGAGTTTTAAAACAACTGTGTGTGTGTGTTTTTTGAGTAAATTTCTGTGTGTCCATGTATGTGTGTGTGCATTTGTGCAAGAGTATAAAATGCATAAAATTCATTTAATTTTGGTCTAATTAGCCTTTAACTGGCATTCGCCTTTCTCACAAAATCCAAAAAAAAGTAAAGTAAAACAAGAAAATCGATTTTCCTGAACTTACAATTTTCTACGCTTCACTGGGGCTCCATGGAGCACACCAGCCAAACGTTTGGGGAGCCGGCAAAGCCGACGTCGACGCAGACGTTAGCGGCAACCATAAAGTATACATAAATTGAATTTCGAAACACGGAAGCGAAATGGCGGAGGCTGCAAAAGACTTTCTCCCTGTTCGCCCGCCCCCCACCTACAGAATTGTTCTGTCATGACCCACCGCATTTAACAGATGATTTTAGCGTCCCACCAAAAAAAAAAAAAAATAACACGAAAAAATAATGCAAGAAAAATTGTTAGATTTTCTGCTTTTCGTTTTGGTTCAATTGGAGGGCAGCTGTCACTTCTTTTAGCCCTTTTCCCCCCTACCCCCTCCTCCCACCCTTGGGCCAACTTCATCTGCCTGTCTGACAGACCCTGCCTGTTCTATGTCTGTTCGCTCGTGTGTTGTGTGTATTTTTGATGACGGCACTCAGTTTCCGCCCGCACTGATTTTGGCCTGTGCCAAATAGCCAAATACAGTGCGGACTCACTAAGAGCTAAAAGAAGTAATTGTGATTTTTTTGAATGGATAAATAAACCGGTTAACGTGGTTCCTTTTTCAACAGTTACTAATGAGTGGCTGCCAACAGCCAATAAGGAAAACTGTCAGGCTCTTAGATGACAGTTAATTCCCTCGGGAATTCTAGAAAGAAATGTTTCCAAAAGCTTTTCGTCTCGAACTATTCAATGAAGATAGGCTTAATGGCAAGAAAAGACAACTGTCAAAAAGCTATTTCTAAATGGGTCAGAAGAAGCTCGCTTAAATTGGGGGGGCGATCACAGATTTTTGGATGAGTCAGGAAGTGGTGACCAAGCATAACATGATGCTCTACCGATTGCTTTCTTTAAAAGTTTTAAAGTCCTTCCTGTCTGAGCATTACTATTTCTGGCTCTGATGGTAAACCTGCTAATTTGCGTTTGAATACTGCCGCAAGTGTTGGAGGATATTATACGGAATTGTGATGATTCAAATAATTTTTGCAAGAGTGCCCGAGGTAGAATCGTACCGTCCTATAATTCCTTCTGTCTCGCTGGAAAAGTTTTCTAAGTACAGACGGCGAAAAGTGTGAATTTAAGAATCCCTCTTTCCAGTTTGGCTTTAGAGCTCTCAGTATACGCTGAAACCAATTTAAGCCTATTTCAAATTCATAGTTTTGTTGGCTAGTGAAGAAAGCTTAGCCATTTGGTTCAATTTGTTCCTGATTAAAAAAAAAAAGTAGAATCCCTCCTTTATATGTGTGTTTTCAAATTTCAGGATCTTGAATTAGTGCTGATAAGCTAAAATTGTTTAAAGAACTTGTTCTCAGTGGGGATTTGCGACTTTTTTTTACTGTTAATGGAACCTGTTACTGAGAAAGAACAGGACGATTCTTCAGCTTTTCTTTTGGGCTTTATAAAATATTCTTAATTTTTTATTCAATTATTGACTAAAAATTAAAGTTCTACTTAATGTAATTAAGATAGATATAGATATAGACATTAACAGCCCCGTATTTTTTATCCAATAAGGATTCTATCAAGGACAAAATGGCGAATAGTAGAACCAAAATCGATGTTTGAGTTAAGGGTGAAATTCTATTGAAAATAAATTTGGTATTTCCTGAAGGACTCGCAAAAATTAGGTTTGCAGCCCTTTCTTGAGCTAAGGAATACGTAGTTGCAATACTAATGTAGAACAGGCTTTTGATCGGTTATGGCACGATAGACTTCTGGATTTCAAAGTTCTTAGCTAAAAGTGTTTCTAGAATTTCTTTGTGATGCTTGACGGATAAAAGCTATAATTTAGTTTGCCTCACAAATATACTTAAATTTTAGTCGGTGAATACACAAAACTTTTCTACCTGAGTTTTTAGTAGTTATTAATACCCATCGGGATCTTTGCCATAATGGCAAAATAATACGTCCAGCAAACTGATATCTACGCTTTGAAGGTGGGCTAAGCGACCTAACACTAGTTTAGCTAGATTAATTGGCAGCTTTGATATTCAAATAATTTTTTTTCGAAGGTGAGAAAAATTCATATTATGTTGATATTTTTGAATTTTGAAGCGTTCACCTTAGTGAATGTTTACTGTACCAACTGCCCAACCATTACCATTCAATTTTGGCACTCTTTTGCGGATGCGAATGCGGATGCTGTGTGTGTGTGCGTAAACAGGGGACGGGACAGCTTATATGAGTTTGAGTTTTGTATGTCTGGAACCTGGTCCCTTAGTTGTTTCCTGCCTTGCACCCTTAAATTCGGTGCGTGTGTATGCGTGTGCCCAGCTACAAAATTACTTTAACGACCATTTAGCATAGGGTTTTCAGTTCTCTGTCATACTTAGTTTTATTTTGATGGCATATTTGATGCGTTTTTAATCAGATTGCGTCAATTTGTTGTTTGTTTTGGCTAACGATGGGGGCGTCGGCGCTTTTCTACTGCTGCTGCTGGTCCGCGTTGCGTGTCAAGTGCAGGCATTTCATCAGTTGCGGAACGTTCTCTAATTATATAAAGAATGCCTGCCGGTATGGCGTTTAGATGGAGTTTGTGGGCTTCGGCTGACTTTCCAATTCGTTTAACTTACCAGAGCAGCTGGCTGACTTGCTTGCTCATACGAGGGTTGACTTTAAAGTAGAAATGTGCAGGGTCTGGGATATATCACTGGGAACCAGTGTGAATTTTTAAACGGTTTGCAACAGGGAATAATACCGTAACCGGTACCGGAACCGTTAACCGAAATAAACCGTTTCAAGCCATGTACCGGTATCGAAACCGGAACCGATTTTACATTTTTTTTGAGAACCGAAAACCGTTAACCGTTATAATAGGAACCGAAAAAACCGTAACCATACCGAAACGCTAATACCGATACTGTTTTCACCAGGGAATAATACCGTATCCGGTACCGTTAACCTAAATAAACCGTTTCAAGCCACGTACCGGTATCGAAACCGGAACCGATATTACATTTTTTTTTAAAACCGTTAACCGTTATAATAGGAACCGAAAAAACGAAACCGGTAATACCGGTACTGTTTCGGTTTCCAGTTGATAGATTTAACTGGTAAAATAGCAATACATACACTGAGAAGAAAGTCTTACATTTGCAGAAATTCGCCTTACAGAATAGTCAGAATCAAATCCTCTTTTAAATTTATATAAGATATAAAAAAAAATGTCTATAAAAAAGTGTTAAAATTTTTATAATTAAATGTAAAGGATTTCTAAGTCTTCGAAAAATCCGTGCTTAAAAATAGAAATGCTAGAAAAATTATAATATCTCAATTTTAGAAATAATGTTTCAGAATTTTATTCAAATTTCGCTCTACAAAAAAAAAACCTTGTTTAATATTTCGGAAAATTTATTATCAGGTAATGCTAAGGCAGATTTTATGTTACCAACTGTTTTTGTGTTTTTTAGAGCTAATATACCTGATATTTGAGCATTTTACCAGCCTTTTATGAGCTATTTTGGACCGTAGTCTTATAGTATGGGTTCAAATCATTTATGCGAAAATACGGCAGATTTTAGGGCGACACAAGAATAGGGATTTCCTTAATTCTTGGTTTCAGGGATTCCATTTAACGAAATTGTTCGTCCAAAAATAAAAATTTTGTATGTGGGATATTCGTAGAACAACCTTTTGTAGTTCTATTACATCCACTATTTTTTTGTGGATATCTTTAAATAATTTAAATTTGTACACCCTTGCAGAGGGTATATTAAAATTGTCACGATGTTTGTAACGCATAGAAGGAAGCATTTCCGACCACATAAAGTATATATATTCTTGATCAGCATGACGAGCTGAGTTCATTTCCGTCTGACCGTCTGTTTCTATGCTATCTCCTACCTCAGTTTTAAAGCTATCTTGACCAAACTTTGCAAAAAGTCTTTAAATACACATAGGCTGCTTATTTGTCGAAATCGGCCGGATCGGATGACTATACCATATAGCTGCCATAGGAACGATCGGTCCAAAAAATAGTTCTAATGAGAAAAACTTTTTTGTTTTCCATCGTAGCGTCACCAATCGCGGTATATATTAGTTATATATGCTTTCACACAATTCTGGAAAAATTTATCAAAATCGGAGGACTATAGCATATAGCTGCCATATAATCGGTCGGTCAAAAAACCACTTCTAGTGAGAAAAACTTTTTTGTTTTCTATCGTAGCGTCTCCAATCTTGGTATATATTAGTTTTATATGCTTTCACATAATTTTGAAAAAATTTATCAAAATCGGATGACTATAGCATATAGCTGCCATAGGACCGATCGGTCGAAAAATGTGTTTTACTAAGAAAAGTTTTTTTTATGGTATCAAATTTTTATTATCAATGATTTAAAATTTTTAAATATCTGATATCTATATCCTATATATATTTTACCGGTTAAATCAGTTGGAGTTAAGTTTTTCAAGTGTATTAAAACTTCGGCACAGTCGAAGTTAGCTTTGCCTTCTCGTTTTTGGATATCTTGAAATAATTTAAATTTTTTAATATTAAAAAAAAATTATACTGGTATACCGAAATAAAAATCTGAGTACCCTATCGGAACTGAAAACCGAAATAGAACCTTTAAACGAAATTCACATTTTGGTACGTACCGGTACCGGAATCTATATTCGTTTCGGGATTAATCCCTGGTTTGCAACCCTGCTAAAAATATTTATTATATTAAAAGCTTTAATCACACAGATCATCTCAGCTAAGTTGGTTTTAGCACATTTAGGTAGGGTATTGGGCTTTCATTAGGCCCAAAAATAGTTGAATTTTATGTGTTCTTGCTTCAATTTTTTTTTTGTATTCTTCCATGGGCCTTATGCATTGAAGTGTGTGTGTCTGTATGTAAGTACAAAAATACATGTCGAGAAGGAGAATCTATCATGGCGGCAGCTGTCCAACTCGGCGCAATGGATCGGTACCGGGCCCGGCAACAACTGTTGTGGCTGTTGTCGCTGTCGTCTTCATCAACGCCTCTGTTGAACTTTACGGCATTGCGTGCTGTTGTTGTGTGTTTGTTTTTAGCATTTGTTTTTGCTGTTGTTGTACACACACACACACATAAATTTTGTACAAAATTTCAACGACAACAGACGGGCATCATTATGCATGGAAGAGATCTGGGGAGATCGCCAACTTTGCACATGGCTCTTGGCTTGGTTGCAACTCCAACGCCACCGCCCTCTTCATTTTGGCCCCACGCAAAAATAAATACTTTTGTTGTGACTCGTTTTGAGGATTAGAGCAATGCCCTCCAGTTGGATTTTTATCATATACTTTACTTTAATTTGTTTTCCAATTTGTTTTGGTCTTAATTGGAAATCGTTTATCCACTCTAGTTATGCATAATGTCATACCCTAATTACACTCAATTAAACTCCATCAAAAAAGTCTGATATGGCTGGCATCATTGCAGCTGGCTTGCATTCACCCAAAGGCCTTGCATTTTGCTCAGGTTAACACCTTTTTTGGGGGCTCAACGGCTCACTGGGCTCAGCATATTTTTTTTGAGGCTATGAGCCGGAAATTGGGTTACACATCAGCAGCTACTTCTACTTAGTTATTATTATTGTTATTACCTTATCTCGTATGCATATCTTTTAAACCCCTCCCAAAACTGTTATCATATCTTTTCGTCTCTCGGTTGCATTTATTATCTGTGAAAGCCATGTGCCCACATTTTGAATCTTTAAAATTTTGTTACAACCTGAGCTGATGACTCAATTTTAAAGCAAATAAAGTCATAAGATTCATTTCAACTTATAAAATTTTGTATACATTTCGGACATTTGTTATGAAATGCCTAAGATTTGTTTAAGACATTAAGCTGTTATTTAACATAATTTAAAGAATTCTGATAAGTTTATCGATAAAGTGAAAACTCAAATTGGAATGGTCAATATGTGGAAATACAATTCTTTGTTAATATTATTATCACTCTTTTGTATGAGTAGGTGAATAAGAAGTTTAAAAAATGATTCGTGCTGATGAATGAAATGCATCAAAAACGTTCGAAAAATGTTACTGATCATAGTCTATGTTCAAATTGAAAATTTTACTGTTTACTTTCATTTAAAAAGGTTTCAAGAACATATTAGGTTATGTTAGGTTAGTTTGCAATGTCTAAGAGCGACAAGTCACTTTCACTTAGGCCTCATGACATATGAATTCCCTGTTTAACCCTATTTAACCTGAGGGGGAATCCTCATTACTAAACCATTGTGTGGAAAATAATCTGAAGTAGAGCTGGGATTTACAGCACGAATATCTCCGAGAGGTTGAATAGGAAAGGTTGACCAAATATCCTTAGTCTTCTTCTAGTCATATCGGTAATTCTACAGAAGACATGGTGGGTCAATTAGAATAGGAACCAGTTTTAAAAAAAAACAATATGTTTTCCATTCAGTGGAGTAAAAATCTATGTCTCGCTATAGCACCGGAGAAAAGGTTTTTCCTTCGATCCAAAGCAAGACCTTTAAAGTTTAAAGCAGCGGTGGGCAAGCCCTTGCACCCAAAGCTCCGAAAGTTTATTTTTTGGCAACTAGCGTCACTGAGTCGCTTCGGAAAAAATAAGAAAAACAAAATGCATGCAATTCCGCAGCCAGATCGCAATAAGCACACGGCAGCGACTGAAACTTGGACAGACAGATGGCTCCTCGACTAAAAGCTCGCTTATATGGTTTTTTATACCCTGTAACCATTAAAAAGTGTTAAAAAGGAGGGATGTAACGATTAAATCCGCACCTCTAAATTAAAAATAGTTTTCATGTTATATATACTTCTATTCGAGGAGACTTGTTGCATATGACCAAGATCCAAGTATTCCTGGAGTCCTAAGTTGTACTGAAACTTCAACTGCGCATTCCCTTTTTAAACGACATTCGTTTTTCATCCGGGATTAATCCCGAAACGTATAGTGGTTCCGGTACAGGTTTCGGTACGTACCGAAATGAGAATGTCGGTTAAAGGCATGATGTAAAAATCAAAGGTGACGCAATACGCAGCTTCGATATTCTAAGTCGGCCTGGTTCGATGATTCATGGTTGCTTCCCAATATATCGAATCGACATGCAAAGGCACTTCCGGTAGCGCTATCTTTTATTATTGTATCATAGGTTAAAAGGTTCTATTACGGTTTTTAGTTTATTTCGGATTTCGGTTCCGATACGTTACTCAGTAGGGTACCGGTACAAGTATAATTTTGATTAATATTACAATATTTAATTATTTCAAAATATCGAAAATAATTAATGGATGTAATAGAGCTAAAATATTGTGTTCCAAGAATATGTCACTAAAAAAGTTTTTTTTTAATATACCGATTTCTAGCATTTTTATTTTGAAAGAACATTTTCGCTAACCGCTTCTGTCCATGCTTCCAGTGGTATCCCTATACTCTGAGAAAAATAAACTAGAATTATTCTTATTTTGTTTTTATATCGCCCAGACAAACTCGTCTTAGGGCCATTTCTCATAAAGCTGACAAATATTTCTTAATAATGGTTCGAAATAATCCAATATAAAATCTGGCGTACCTTCGTCAAAAATAGAGATTTTTAGCGATTTGGATAGATTTGTATCCATATATAGTTCACAATACTCTGGGGTATATGAGCTCTATAAAAATCACAAAAACGTTTGGAAACATAAAATCTGCCTTAGCTTTTCCTTACATTCCATTTTTCGAAATATTAAAACAAAGTTTTTTTAGTGCGAAATTTGATAAAAATCCACAAACTGCATTTCTCAAATTTATATTATCGTTTTTCTAACATTTTTATATTTAAGAGAGAATTTTTTTAAGACTTAGAAACCGTTATATTTAATTAGAG
Organism: Lordiphosa mommai; assembly: GCA_018904225.1. Lineage (NCBI taxonomy): Eukaryota > Metazoa > Arthropoda > Insecta > Diptera > Drosophilidae > Lordiphosa > Lordiphosa mommai. The sequence goes on along the minus strand of JAEIFT010000370.1, from coordinate 239,623 downwards.
GGTTTATATTTATCGAAGAAAAGTTTTTCCGCTTTTTAGAAATTGTTTTTCTATATTTTACATATCTTAAAAATAAATTTTGATTCTGGTTATTCTTTAAGGGCGAATTTTTAAACTGTAAGACTTTTTCTGAGCGTAAATATTGCTAATTCACCAGATGAAATATATATATTTGAAATAATCATAAATCAATCAAATAAATAAGAAGAAACCGTAACAATACCGGTATTAGCGTTTCGGGATTTTTCGGTTTCTAAAATAACGGTTAACGGTTTTCGGTTCTCAAAAAAAATTTAAAATATCTGTTCCGGTTTCGATACCGGTACCTGGACTTAAACGGTTCCGGTTACGAAAGTATTCCCTTTTTTTTGCGATAGATCTCTTTGTCCAATTCGGATAGCTGACGATAACACACATTTAAATTTTTAGTTTCATTCCGTGGCAGCAGTTCAAAGTGGACGACACCTTTCAAATTCTCTCCTCTGGTGAATGATGTGGTGTGAGCTGGCTCATATTTATTGTTCCATGATCGTTTTCACTTTTTGTTATTGTAAACAACCCATTTTCATCGCCCAAAATGATTCATTTTAAAAACGAATCGTTTTTGTTACGATTGAGCAATAAATCGCAGATATTGATACGCTTGGTAAGGAATTGAATTTCCTTCAAAGTATGGGGTAAGCAAATATCGAGCTTGTTGACGAATTCCAGATATTTAAATATATTTTTAACGCAACACTACAATAAAGTCTTAAAGGATACAGGGTATCTTATAGTCAGGGCACTCGACTAGAGCTTCCTTACTTGTTTTTTCCTCTGTCTATCTTTCGGAAATCTTTCACCTTTGTGTCTTTTGTTTTCCTGCTTTCTTTACCTCTTCTTCTTTACCTAGAAAATATATATAGGGGTAGTTTAAAGAAATGTTAAGCAAAATAAAAACAAAAGCAAGTGGAAAAGAAAGATAACAGCTTAAGCAAATACTTAAAAAAAAGGCTGAAGAAAAAGGGAAAAAAGAGGCAGAGAATACAAATAATTATCTTTAAAGCTTTATTAAATGCAAGTAGAAAAAAATCAAGAAAATATTTTAAATGCAATTTACACCAGTTTATCTCACATTAATTGTTAATAAAAAATCAATTAATTTAAATTTTATGACCCAATTGGTTGCGACCAATAAAGGTAATGGCGATTAATGCTTATTTGTAAAGTCATTAAAAAAGATTGTATGTAAAAAACACGAAAACAAACTAAAAAGTGTGACACGCCTTCTTCTACCCCTTCCCTACTCCACCCCCCCCCCCACTCAAGTGCTGATGCGTGGCGTTGATTGAAGGAAACTGAGACTGGTTCTATTTTTGGTAATTGCATGGCCTGCTTTTTCCATTATGTGCACGCAGAGAGTGAGAGAATTGAATGATGTTGCTGCTGCTGCTGCCGTTTGGTTACCCAATTTCACATCCAGTGCCACAGTGGCCACTGGTTCCAGTTCATTGACGAAGCATACAAAACGCATATTTCAATAAGACTATGTTTTTTCCAACGACAAGATTGTGGGTCAAACATGCCCAGTCATATATATATAAAAATGTTTTATATATATATTGTACACACAGATGTGTAAGGCATGTGCACATACTCTCGTATAAGAATTTTTCAATCAGGCAGCCGCGTAAACAAAATACAAGCAACAAACAACCCATTAGTCCAATGCTCTGACCACATTGGGAGTCAGACGCGCCCAGTGCGGCGAATCAAATTAATTAAAGCTGCTGAGCTGGATGAGAGGGCAGCAGCAGCAGCACAAAAGAGAAAGAAAGGAAAGACCCCAAAGAAAGGAACAATTGTTGTTTATTATTTCTTAAGAAAAATGAAATATAATATGAAATAATCCCATACGAAAATTTGTGGACAAAACGAAACTTAATTACTCTTCGGTGCTTTGAATTATGTTTATACTATTGGCTGTTTAAATAGATAGAATGTGTGATAAAGTGATCATGTTTCTATTATTTAAAGCAGCGGTGGGCACCAAAATAATACTGAAGGGCGCAGTGACAACAAAATTAATTTATTTTTGAATTTGAGTAACGGCCCGCTGGGGGGCCCCGCCCCCCCACTGGTTTAATATACTTACCGACATATCTTTAAATTTGACTCAAAATTACTTTATCCGGGCTTTCTAAGGTACGGCAAAAAAAAAAAATGATTGATAAACTCATTTCTGACCTCCGATCGGCCAAATTGTAGTCCAAATTAATAAAGATAGCCTTGGTACTTAAAATAAAACCCCTTATTTTTTCGTTAATTCAGCCGAAAAGTATTTTTCCATGATCCCAAATCCCTCGAAATATGTATGCCAAGAAATTCAAAAGGTTCCACTTGGAATTTCTCTTCTGGATAGTAGTACCCTAGCTTGAACTTAACCGGGCCTTGATATGAAAGTTTTAACTAATCGTGATAAAAAGCAAGTTATAAGTTAAATATGAACATGTGTTTTTATTTAGAGTTCCTTAAATCAAGATATGCCTTCAAAAATCGATACTTTTATATAAAAGTGAAAGTATACATGATTGTTCCTTATAGGCGTCTAAACCACTGAAACAATCTTCATGATATTCATTCATAATTTTCACTGAATGTTCATGTCGATCAGGAAAGAGTCATAGGCTATGTCGCAAGTCTGTGAACTGGTTCGAAAGCGGTTTACAAAGATTAAACCCGGTTCAAAAAAAGGTTCAGAGCTATTTCTTTGAAACTACTGAGCCGATGTTCATGAAACTTCCACAGTATATTCATATTGATCAGTCATAGGCTATGTCCCAAGTATGTAACCCGGTTCGAAAGCGGTTTAAGCCGTGTTCATTAAAAAAATTGTATTCTAATTTTAAAATAAAAATTTTGTTTTAACGTTAGTATTATAAAATTTTTGAATAACAGTTAAAACTAATTTTATTATATTAAATTAATTAAAAATTTTTAAAAAAGTTGATATCTTTGATAGAAGGGATACAGATTACTAAACCTACTAGATTAGTAATTTATAAAAATTTATAATAAAAAATTTCATAAAATTAAAAGTTAATTTTTATTATAAAAATTACAAAATAAAAATAATTTAAATTTTTATAATAAAATTAGTTTTAACTGTTATTCATATTAAAAATCTTTAACTATAACAAAATTTTTATTTAAAAATTATAATATATTTCAAAATTTTTTTGTGATAAAAATCAAATAAAAATGTATCCATTTAGGACTTCATTCAAAAATTATGAAGATTCATGTACTCCATTTTATAGGGATCCATATTTCGTGGTAATTTTTTCTCCCCATAACTGTTATTTCGGTCCCTGGTTTAAACCGGTTCAAAAAGTAGTTCAGAGTGATTTCTCTAAAACCACTAAGCCGATCTTTATGAATTTTCAAACGGTATTAAAAAGAGCTAGGTTACAAAGTGGTTCAGGGATATATCTCCAAAATTATTAAAGCTATAAACTTGAGACGACTTGGTTTGTAGGTAAGTCATACGCAGACCGATATTTCGCTGTTTAAAGACCGGTTCCGAACCCGCTGAACCGGTTCAATAGTTAGTGGTTCAGAGACATGTATTAGAAATAACTGAGATGTGTAGGTAAGTTATTTCGAGATATATATTTCACTGGTTCAAGACCGGTTTCCAACCCGCTAAAACCGTTCAAAAAAGGCTCAGAACCTTATCTCAGAAATGATTGAAGATTGGATACTGAAAATTTGTTCTAAAGCTTATTTGGTGTCAGATATTCACAGGTTCAGTATCGGTTCCCAATCCGTTGAACCGGTACACAAGTGTTTCAGAGTCATATCTTAGAAATTTGATGTGTATTTAAGTTAGGCTGGGTTCACACTGATCGACGCATGAGACATGACTATCTAGCATGCCTTCATGTTGGTATGTTTTCCTTGTGAAGAGATTGTCATTTGACAACATGAACAGTGTAAACCCAGCCTAATATAGAGATAGACATTTTAAGGGTTCAATAATGCTTTTGAACCCGTTGAACCTATCAAGAAATGGTTCCGAACTCGCTGAAACGGTTCTTAAATGATTTCGAGCGGAGTGAAAAAGTGGTCAGAGCCTTACTATTTGAGTTAAGATTTCAAAATTCGATGTGCTTGCTTTGAGACCGATTTTGAACAAGTTCAAATAAATCTTTCGAAAGTTCTGGTTCCGAACCAGTTTAATTCTATTCAAAATTTGCTAGGATCATTTAATTTGCTGTGTAGATTTGTAACCGTTTTAATAGTAGTTTGGAGCCATTTCTGAGAAATAACCCTAGTTATAACCTTAAAATCTACGATTATATGAAGTAACGATTAATATTTATTCAAGAACGTTCCGTTCAACGGGAAGATAAACTTTATCTGCCTGCAAGTATAAGGAGTATAGATGGGTGCGATGCGGTTGCCCCCGAACCTTAAAGAATTAATTTTCAAAGGAAATTACAAAAAAAATCTTTAATTTCGGAATTATAAATTTATCTTGAGGACTAATCCAAGGACTTAAAAATATTTTTTGACCCACCTGTGGAAGCATGTCAACTCTCTAAAAAGCAGAACATGTACAGAAAAGAAAACAATATAGTATGAAAATGAACTCGGCTACTAGATCAAACTTTTTTCACAAATAAATAGTCATGCTCATGTGTTCTAAAAATTGCTTTCAAACCAAAAACCACCCAAATCGTTTGGAAATTCGATGGAAACAGTTTCAACTATAGTTAACTTAAAGTGTAATAAACGCCTTACCGAATTCATTATATGCTCAGCTGTATAGTGTATATAATAATGTTAAAAATGCTGCGTAAGCTGGGCGCGTTCCACAAAACTTTTTGGTGCTCAAAAAAAAAAAAAAAAGTAGGCGCAGTTTCCCCCAGTTTGGGTCACGAAATGTGTGTGAGTCTGTCTGTCTGTGTGTGTGTCTGTGCAGTCATAATGAAAATAAATTTGTTTAAAGAAAAAAAAAACTTCTTTAGTTTTGATGTCACGTAGAGTAAGAAGCCACCTTGTTTATCCCCTCAATGAAATGCTAATTGAACTGAACTTTAACCTCGCTTTGAACTCACGTGTGGCCGATAATTAATTGCCCGCAGGCAGCAAGAAGACAGAGCATCCCAAAGTGCCACTCGAGTGTACATAAATGCAGGCCTCCTTCTAATCACATTATAGATACCACCGATATATGTGAGTCGGCGGCCACTTGAAAAGCAGCCACAAACCCATTTTTACACTGGTGTGTGTGGGCGCTGAATGGATGGCATCATCAACAACCGCAGCCTTTTGTTCTATATACCTTTATTAGTTTGCTTTTGTTTGCTCAATTTATAAACTGACCCCGGGACGACGACTGCATTGAACTCTGCCTGCAGCTCCATATGCATTCCAGCCACACAAAACAGCAGAAAGAAAACTTGTTTTGTGTGTGCTTGGCCATCTCTTGCTGGGTTTTTGTTTTTTTTTTTTTTTTTTGCATTTGGCGCTATGCTAATTCATTTGCATGAACAACAACAACAACAACACCCACACTAAAGCCTCATTCTCATTCATGCCAAACTGCCAGGGGGGCAGGGGGAGCTGCAACGAGTGATGGGCCCGGCATGCTTGGCTGCATTTTAAGTTCATATATTGGTGGCATATTGCCTGCCTGACACTTCTTCTTCTGCTGTTGCTGTTGGCCATTCCCTCCTCCATTCCCTCATTGTTATTCCAGCCGAGCGCAACAGCAGGGCGGCTCTTCAATTCAACTCGAAATCAATAATAATTACGCACATACAACAAATATATGTACAAATTATTATTTTGTTTTTATGAAGACAGACACCAGCCATTGAATAATTCTTGCTCAGTTTCTTTTGGAATTTTTATTTGATTCCTTGTGTAAAAAAAGTTGTGTTGCATTTCTCATTCGCATTGCCGGCATGAACTATGCCTCAATTAAGTTTATTCAAATTTTTATTAGGCATCTTCTCCCATGCACACACACACACACGCTGCCATTTTGTGCATAAATATCTGTCCAACACATGTTCTATTTAGGAAGCAGCACAAAAGTGTAGTGAGAAGAAGCAGCAGAAGGGGTCATAATTATTTCAAAGTTTTTAGGTGATAATTGGGAGTGGCTGAGGCTATAAATAAACTGAATGATAAGCCTAGCAGCTAAATATGGAATGCGTACTCAATGAGGGATTAAATGGTTTAAGCACCGGGAGACGGAATTTTTTAAAGGAGTGACCTAGTAAATAAATGATCTGGAAATAAAAAACAGTGATTAATTGATCAACAGTAGCGGTTGTTGTTTTAGATCAGGGTAGTTGGAGACATTAATAAAGATGTACATTTGTCAAACAAAACAACAACATAAAAGCAGAAGCAGTATTGCAAAATCAATTGATGGTAGTGCATTGAGGTTTTTTTAGATAAACGATGTTTTCAAAAAAAAAGATGTCTTTTCAGTCTCACGTTGGCAGATAAACGCTGGGTACCAATAATAATAAGAATGGTACTGGTTTAGTGGTTTATGAACCACTGGTTCAGCACATAATGGTTTCGGTTCGGTTTATTGGTAGTCGCTTAATATAAACTACGGTGCAAGTAAATAGCCGCACCCAATTTTTTCTGTGTACGAGTACTTAGAGAGGATAAAGCAATAATTGGTAAATGCAGATAAAAAAGAGAAGTAAAAATAAGATAAGCAAGAAATTAAACAACAACTTTAGCAATGCAAAATTAACTGTTAAATTTAAATTTTAACTTTTATATTTAAATGATTAAAAAACATTTTATTATATTTATTTTAGTAATGCGTATAAACTCCCTTACCTTTGATTAGTTAAAAATTCTATTTGGCATACTGTCAATCAGAGTTTTTAGTCAATTTAGGAAAGTTTTGAAAATCTTGATATGTTTTGTTTTAGGCATATATTTTTTCGAACTTTGAATGCCCACAAGTTCTCCATTGGATGTCCACAAAAAACATTCAAATTGTTGGCTTTAATCCATGAGCGCGTTTCACGGCTTACGTGCATTGATGCGTTATCTTGCTGGAAAATGCATCTTTTCAAATAAGGCAAAAGATTCATTTTCAGGATCACCGCGTACTCACTAGAGTTCAGTGCTTGGAAACGACAGCTCCAAGCATCCAGACTCGCTGAAAGGGGAACCAGTGAGTGGGTAAACCCGCCAGGACCGTCCAAATTAAATTTTTTCTCATCCGAAAAATTACTCACAAAAATCTAAAAACTTTTTTTGTTATCCATGATTTCGTTCTTTATCTCAGGAATCATACATATCATATTCTTTTAAATAGTTCTACAAAATTTCGTTAGGGATCAAATGACTATATTCTATAGCCGTCATAGGACCGATAGGTCGGAACATGTGTTTTACTAAGAATAGGTTTTTTTAGGGAAGAGCAATCAAATTTTGATTCTCAATGATTTTGAATTTATAAATATCTGATATCTATTTCCTATATATATTTTACGGGTTAAATCAGTTAGAGTAAACTTTTTGTAAGTGTATTAAAACTTCGGTACAGTCGAAGTCAGCTTTGCCTTCCCCTAATCAAATTTCATTTAATTCATTTTGTGTGAATCTAAATTGTAATGTAATGAGTTTTAAAAAATTAATTTGGTTCTAAAGTGGTTCAAAAAACATATTTCTAAATTTTTTGAGCTTAGAACTTCAATTTTGTGTAAAGGTTGAAAAAAGGAAGTTAGATCTTTTTTCCGAATCGATTTCCAACAATTTTTCTTTGAAAAACAATTCTGATTAACTGCTGCAGTGCTCTAGTTCCTTTTTTTTGTTATCATTTTTCTTAGTACTTGTTATATTCAATAAACAGATAAAAATTGTTTTTAAAATATTGTAAGCAGTCCATATCGTACGATGACCTCGCAGTTTTTTTTTTTTTTATTTTATGCGAATGACACATTCATTCAATGTTTTGAGTGGACAAAAACTCCGTCAAATTTTGTAAGAGAGCTCGCATTATCGTTTTTAAGCGTAATTTGTCCTCGGTTTAGTTTTCCGAAAACTTCTTGCAAGCAAATGGTTATTTATTACTCAGAATTTATCGTTTTTGGTTTTCTAATGGAACAGTTGGGTTGGGATCATATGCATAGATCCATAATTCGAAATTGCATGAGTTTAACATGGATTAATCTCAATTTTCTACAAATTCTTTAAGCTAAGGAAAATAATTTGACAAATTTTTTTTATATAATTAAATCAATAATTTTATAAAATTAATTAAAATAATTTTATATAATTTATTAAATAATTTTATATAATTAACTAAATAATTTTATATAATTAATTAAATTTAAAATTAAAAAAATTTGACATACTTAATTGAATAATTTTATATAATTAATTAAATAATTTTATATAATTAATTAAATAAAAATTTTATATACTTAATTAAATAATTTTATATAATTAATTTAAATAATTTTATATAATTAATTTAAAAAATTTATATACTTAATTAAATAATTTTATATAATTAATTTAATAATTTTATATATTAATTTAATAATTTTATAATATTAATTAAATAATTTTATATATTTAAATAATAATTCCCTTTTTAGCCGAATTTTCATTAAAATGCAGACAAATTATTTGCCTGGGTGATCTTAGCTTAACTCTAGTTAACTATTTTTGCTCAAAAAAATCTAATTTTTTTCCTATTTAACTGCTTTAAGCTCATTGTCTGTCTATCAGTTTAATTAAAGAGTCGTCCACTTTGGCTTTTAAAACGAAAACTTTCCATTTTCAACGTTTGTGTCTTTCCAATTACCAAAAAAGATCATGTGTGCGCATCATCATGTTAATCAAACGCTAATTTCCCCTCACAAATGTAGGAAAAGCAACAACAACATTCGACACTTAACAGTTGTTTATGTTAATTACAATTCAGAGAAGGGGCCTGGGTGTGAGGTGGGAGTTGAGGAAAAGGTTGCACAAATTGGGTTAGGTTCAGCGACCCATTGTAAGAGCAGCAACCATTTTCCATTAATAAATCATTTAATTAGCATAAGCATAAGCCTTGTTTCTTATATGCCATAAAATATCATTAATAAATTCCCATAAATTCCATTGCAGATGATGTAAACGACAACAACGAAGACGAAGGCGACGCGTTGCACAAACTTTCCATTTTTTAATTTTTTTTGTAAAAGATATACAAATCGACTTAACGACTTGTCGCATACTTGCGGCATTATATTTCGCCGAAACGCAATCGAAACTCTCTGTTCTATATCTATTTATATATATATATATATATATGAAATCGAATATGATGTGGTCGCCGGGCTTATCAGTTAGGTGGAAACATTTACTTCTCTTGCTGACGGTGGCGTTGTTGTCGCTGCTACTTGCGGTGAACGCTGAGCGGGATTTCAATGTTAACGACTCTCAGGTGAGTAAGCGAGACTGTAAACAGTTTGATCGTCGCCGCACAGTGGCACATTTTTCTTTAAAAATTGTTTGAAATTTCTTGAAATTTTTTTATGCGCTTGTCACTTGGCTGGTAATTTTGATTGATGTTCCCTGACATTAGATTGCCGCCCTCGATAAGAAAATGGAGTTTCAAGCCAGCTAAAGCTGTTGTTCATTAATGTTTCCCCCTTTTTGTCCGTTTTAGGTGCCCGTCATTGAGCCCAAAGATGTGCCCGCCTACAAACAGGATCCCTATGTCAGCGAACTAATGGGCTGCCAACAGATGCAGGGTGAGATTGTGCTCTCGTTGCTGCTAAAGAAGCATGATTGGAGTGAATTAACCACTGCCAAGCGGGCACTTGTGCAGTCCAAGCTGGCCAAATTCTTTGCCATACCCAAGGTAAGCTCTTGGAAAGTTATTAAAAATTGTTTAGGGTCTCATCTATGGTTTTATTTATAACAGGAATTCATTTCCCTGGATTCGGTGTCCAAACGTGAGCTGAAATCCATGCAAAAGTTGGCCATGCGCAAGGGTGGCAAAGGCGCTAAAAATGTGGAAAGCCTAAATCGTCGCTTGGGTCGCGCCAGTTTTATGGTTTGTTTAATCATTTTTAGGCATTTGTATATATTTTTAATGTTTTTTTCTTTTACTTTGACAGATCGGCTGTGGTCCAAGTTATTTTAGCATGGGCGAACCCATTGCCAAACAGATTGCCCATCAGATTAAGGATGGCACCATTGGTGCTTTGACTGAGCAGAATTTTGGTCTATGGTTTATATGGCGCAAAGAATTGAAAAGCAGGTATGGAAAGTGATAGGAGATCTCCTCGGATAATCTTTACTTAGTCTTAGGTATTTGGTAGAATTAGCTCTTCAGTACAATCCAGGGTTTTCAAAGTATCGTACTAAATTCCATACCTATGTTCGTCTCACAAAATATATTAAACAAGTAGAGTCTATGCTTTGTCACGTACCGTACGTAAAACTCAACTACAGTAACAGTCGTAAAGTACGGAACTTTTCTTCTGTTCACTTAAGAATTGAACTGCAACTGACAAACTCCTGTACTTAGATACAACGCGAATATGGTGGATCTTATGCCCATTTCTTTGCATTTTTCACCACGTTTGGTTCTCTTTGGTATATTTTTTCGCGATTTAATGCTTCGCAAGTCACGCTTAAGTAAGTTCAAACATTCCTCAAGCTTTTTTATATTATTAAGCATGGAATTTTATAGCGGTTCAGTATTATCACAATCATTTGTGGTCTTGAAAAACAATTATTTAATTAAATATCGGTTTTATTACCATGGGAAACCTTGAGCTGAGATTTACGCGTGTGATTTGATTGGTAGTAACAATTTTGTGTGAAACATATGAAGGGCTATTATTAGCGTTGTTAGATTGAGGCCTCAAATTAGAAGATTGCAAAAATAAACACACACAGAAGCTGGCTCGCAAGCAAGTCGACAATTGGTTGGAGTTACAGACTGTTTCGAGATAACCATATCTCTCATCAGACTCCTTCTTGTCTGTGTGGTTGCGTTAATGAAATCAAACTTTATATTTATGTCTCGCAGTTTCCAAATATGCACTTGAGAACTCCAAAGTGTTCAACCCAACCCTGCAGAAGCTAATTGATATTTGGTTTGCTTAAAACAATGCAATTTTTTTCTGATTCATTAGTCTCAAGAAATTTTTGACATATTTGTAGCTACCCCAGGATTTTGTATACAATTTTTGGCTCTCAAGCTTCCTGAACACAAAAAAAGTTTAGGTATTTATTTTTTTCGGTCGGTAAATTAAGAATACGTTCCCTACAGTACGTCACGAAGCATTTACTGTACCTGCTGTGTTTGGTACTTTCCTGATCTTTGCGAACTCTGGTATAATCTGAATATGCAGTTTCTTTTAAATTGAAGATGGTATAATCCCAATTTTAGAAAACGATTAGTATTAATACGGATTTATATGATTTTTTTAATCGATCATTCCAAGAGAAACCATAGTTTTCAAAGAGGCTTACAACACAGAAGGAGTTTTTCCAGGTTCGGTTTGCCATCACTTTTTGGTCTAAGCCTTGGTTTAGATCCAGCGGTCGGCAAAAAACAAACACAATGTTGACAGCTGCGCAACAAACACGCAAGATATTAGCACAATGTAAAATATATAAGCTGTAAAAAATAATTATTTCTCAGCGAAATACAAATATTTACATATATTTCCACAGAAAATCCATGACCAAAATTAAAGCCAAAAATATGTATCTAACTTGATAGAACGTAATATATTTTTTTTCCTCATGTATACTAACACGATACTTTTTTGACATGAGCATTTTTTACAAAGAGCAAGATTCAAAGAAATCATAATTTGAGCTAAACGGAAGTTGACTTGATAAAATAAATCAGAATGAGACTATGTAAAAAACACTTTTATTGCGTGTCAAAAATGCTCTTGTTAGTTACATGAAAAAAACATATTTTTTACATTGGGTAATACGAAAAAAAGTCTAGCATGACCGAAAAAAATCTAAAAGTTCATTAAAAGATATTCGTTAATAATTGGTATTTACTTTTTCTAAATCAGTTAGAAAAAAGTAACATATGCAAAATATTTTTTAATTAAAGAGTTTAAAGCTATCCTTAGTACAGATAGCGATATATCTGTTTAGAAAGTACAAATTTACGTTTTGGCCAGTTTTTCAGTGCATTTTCTTTTTTTCGATTTACAGCTCTCAGAGTCATAGAGCAATTCCACTCTTTTCGCAAACCTTTAGCAACAATTAAAATTGATTTTTTTGTTGCGTCGAATAATTTTAGAAAAATTTTCTTCACTAAAAAATGCCAAATAAAATTTAGGTAACGTAACGTCAGTAACGTCACGTCAGATATAAAAAAGCTAATAAAAAAAGAACGAGAAATGATTTTTATATTTGGTAAATTGGAAAATAAACTTATATTATTCTAAAAACTACTGAAAAAAGTTTCATACAAAAAGAGTTTCTCAATTCGCAGAGTTTTGCAATTTTGTAATCAGAGTCAAAACCCACTTCCGTTTTAAGTAACGTCACGTCAGGGCATATTTTTACTTATATCTTTGAATCCTCTGGGTCGATTCTTGTAATTTTTTTTCTAAATAAAGTGCTTTTGAATTACTACCTAAATATAAAAAAAATTTTAAAAACTTGTCTCTTTCATTTTTTTTTTTAATATTTTATCGTACGAATGTCACGTCACGTCAGAAAGAAAGAAATACCCATATGTTTAGTCCATGATTCTTTTTACAGGCAGTCATAATTTGAGGTCTGTGAGGTCAAAATGTCTTGTTAGTTACAAAAAAAAAATTTTACATATTTTATTTTCATGTCTGAAAAGAATTATTTTTTACATGGATGTGGTTTATCATGGCGTGAAAATAATCCTCTGCTTATAATTGAATATGATTCTTTGGAGCAAGCCTTAAATATCTATTTTAGAACAATGGTTTCTAGATTAACTACTTAATTTTCAAGTTCTGGCACGTGCGCCGGGTCGTGAAAAAATTCTAAAACGAGACGAGATATTTTTTGGGCAGTAGAGTACACCATACAGGTAAATTTTGTAATCTTTTTACGCTGAGGAAATCCTTAATTAAAGCAATTAAACTTAAAAAGAGAAAAACTCTCAGAACAGAAGCCTTCCCGTTTACAAAAAATTCAAAATATTGCTTCCAGTTCTGATTTTAAGTTTGATTCGGTTGTTTCTAAGCGAAAACAAATTTATTATAACCCCAGCTACTTCTTTGTAAGACTTACTCAATATTCTTTCTTTGATCTCTTACTAGAACCCATCGCAAACGTCGCCAATTGGAGGGTTCTGGAGTTGAGGAAGATGATTACGATTATGAAGATGACGAGGATGAAGTGCCGTATGTATTTGATCATTATTTTACAAACAAACTTACTAAGTTAATTCCCTCTTTTCCCCCCAAAACAGTGAGCCCAATACGGAAGTGCCGCCAGTGACTACGCATGCGCATCGTCATCATCATGGTGTGGTGAGTGTTAAAAAGAATTTTGTTTATTTTATATGCTGTTATTTTTTTTTCATTTTTTTTTGTGTTTTTTTCTGGGTGTTTTCTTTATCTCATACATACATATATAATTATATATATATATACCTGAGAATACCTGCGGTTTCTAATTGTTGGTTCAAATGTTAAATTACACATTCCGTTTTTATTTCCGGAAGTCGATTTTGTTTGTTTTACTGCACTTTGTTAATAATTGCAAATACAAACAACAACAACAAAAAAAATGGTACACCCACACTTGCATAAATACATACATTGATACACATTTACATAATAACATAACCCAAAATATAACTGTAATTCATCATATGGTGTTTACGTCTTTTCTTCTTTCTCTCTCTTGCTGTCAAATCTCTCACTGTGCTCTCTCTCATTTATGTATTTACTACTCGTTACTACCATTTGAATGTGCACAAAAATGTGTAAACCAATCAACAACAACAACAACTAACCAAAAAAAAAAAAACAAAACAAAATCAAACATGTGATCCAGTCGGATTTATCGGAGAATGTCAGTCCAGCTGTACCGACCATTGCGGTCCCAGTCATACGCTATGTGGAGGAGGAAATTGAGGAGAGTGTCTCCAAATTGGAATCCGTGATAAGCAAAACAATTGAGAATACCAAAAATATTAAAGAGCTGCCCGTGCTCAATGTGGATGAGGTGGATGATGAAGATGCTGAATTGCAACAGCTGGGAGTGCCGGCTGCTCCCGAGATTATGGAAACGAATAAGGTCTTAGATTTAGAAACGACCTCATCAACCCTACAACCACCAACAACAGCTGCTGCTGCTGCTCCTTTGGGAGCCACTGTCATGGTAAAGCCCAGTTTCATAGATGAGGATAATAATCAGGTGGATTCGGAGGATCCGGCTGCCAGCGCCACGAGCACTAATCAAAACATAAATGTTGTCGGCACACCAGCCACACCCATAACAGCGTCGTCCTCCTCCTCCTCCTCTTCCGCCCATGCCCCAGAAACGCACCAGAGCAATCAACAGTCATTTTCACCCTACGATGTCAACTCTTCAGTGTTGTCTTCAGTCACCTCAACCATCGATACTCTTGAAACGTCCTCCTCTACAACCACCACACCCAGCACAAGCACAAACATTGAGTTAGAAAATAACATTTTGTCAACAACAACAACAACAGCATCTCCATCTCCTCCCCCATCGTCATCTTCATCTTCACCATACCCAACCACCACCACCTCCACCACTACAACAACAACAGCTACAATGTCAACTACAACAACAGCAACAACCACTACAACAACACTATTCGAAACGCCAAAGGTAATGATGTCGCTTTTGTGTGTGTCTGTCTCCTCTCTGTCTCTTGTCTCTCGTTGTCACGTGTAAAAAAAATGTTCAACAATCGTTGTTCCCTCCCCCCCCTCTCCACACAATTGCATACAATTGTAATGGAAGTTACCTTCACTCTCACTCTCTCCTGTGTGTGTGTGTGTGTCTTTCTCTGTTTTGTATATATTGGTATTGTGTTGTCCTTTTGTCTAGTGCTTAAAGCTCCATATCAATACTTGAATATACTTAGAGTTGTTAGAAATTAGAAATATATTGTTAAACTTTAGATGGAAAAACCTTTTTGAAATGAGAGCTATGTTCTCGAGATAAGAATGTAGAAAAATACTTATATGTAGTTCTGGGAGTGTAAAATATTTCTAATAATTTTAGATTGGAGACTTAAGCACTAAAAAAAATTAATTGTAGATAAAGTATAAAGAATTTAATTGCTTCATCAGCAATATTTTTAAATTTGTAGTTTTTAGAACCTTTTCATAATCAGACCTGTTCTTGTTTCCGAATTCAATCGAAGGGAATCGGTAAGAGTTGTGAATTTTAAAAAACGATTAAAGAATTCATTTGAAAATATTTGCAAAAATAAAATAATAATAAAAATAAAATAAAAAAATAAAAAATAAAAAAAAATAAAATAAAATAAAAAATAAATAAATATATAGCAAAAATTAATATTAAAAGTCCAAAAACCCAACGGGTTTTTTAGAAGCCAGAACATTCAACAATTCCGATTATGCATGACTTGATTGAACTCGAAAACGGAAACAGGCCTGAATATCACGTATACGTTAATTCACCGAAACAAACAATGCTTTTTAATTTGCATAATTTAATATAAGAGCTGCAAACCGTTCGGGAATAAGAGCGAATTTGGTTCAATGGTTTAAAGAGGTCTCAGACCACCGATTCGCTTCAAAAATTATTATTTTTTGATCATAACAAATCGCGGTAGTTTCTGTGCACTGAGTTGGCATAAATCTTTTGATTTTATTATATAGAAAATTAACTATATAACCTCGAAATTGCAGTGAATTACCCAAAAAATCTAATAACTAGCCTCCGAATCAAATTTGGAGATTATAGCTTCAATAATTTTTAAGCTGTCTCTGAAACACTTTTTAGCTAGATCAGAGGTCTTGAATCTCTGAAATGTCTATCTCCATAAAACTAACCCACACACCAATTTTTAAGTTTATTCTTCATACTGAGATATTGCTCTGAACCACTTTTGAACCGGTCAAAATCGCTTTCGAACCGGTTCACAGATTTGGAATATAGCCTGTGAGATAAGGCTCTGAGCTACTAAGAACCAGTTCATCGGGTTCGGAACCAGTCTTGAACCAGTGAAATATCTGTTTCCATATACCAATTCTACCCTCCAAATTTCAAGATCACAGCTTTAATAATTTCTTTGAACCACTTTAACAGACTTGGGACATAGCCTATGACTCTTTCCTGATCGACTTGAACATATTGTGAAAATTTCATGACGATCGGTTTAATGGATTCAGAATCACTTTTGAACCGGTTCAGCGGGGTCAGTGCTGGTATTAAACCAGTAAAATATGTGTATTCATATAACTAACCTGAACACCAAATTTCAAAGCCACTTTTGAACCGGTTTAGCGTTTTCGGATCCGGCCTTGAACCAGCGAAATATCGGTCTTCATAAATCTAACATACACACCAAATTTCAAGTTCAAAGCTTCAATGTCAAGGGGGAAGGGTTTTTTGGGGATTCCCGCGGATCCCTATAAAGTCTTCTGGATCGGTCGAGACAGAATCGAATTTAAAATTTGGCGTCGGGATGTTGGGACAGTATTATTATTGATCCCGAAATATTTAAAATCACAATTTATTCTTCGGGTCCCGGTTTTTTTCGAATCCCGTTTATTTTTAATGGCCTAATCAAGCTTATCCACAGCAATGAAAATTTGTTAAAGAAACGTACTTTCCACGGGATCGGGAAGGGATTGGATTAAAAATTTTGGGGTCGGGATAAAGTAGGGAATTTTGGATTCTGGATCGGAAAAGGGATCAAATTTTCTATCCCAAGCCCATCTTTAGTCTGTGATATTGCTGTGAACCACTTTTATCCCGGTTTAAACCACTTTCGAACCGGTTCGTAGACTTGGAATATAGCCTATGACTCTTTCCTGATCGACATAAACATTACGTAAAAATTTCATGAAGATCGGTTTAGTGATTTGGACGCCTATTAGGCTGCGTTCACACTGTTCGACGCATGATACATTATATAGGGAACTAATTTGTCTGTTTTTATTGTCTTGGAATTAAAAAAAAGGCAGTTATATGTATCATGCGTCGAACAATATGAACTCAGAATCAAACAAACTATTAAAAAACATATATACATACCCTGACTTTTATACATTCCAATCGTTTATGTATAGGCCATTTGTTGACCAAATGGAATATTGTGTGCAAGAATGCTCTTCGCTAATTCATCAGCTTAAACAAATTAACTTAGTAAAATCAAACCAAGGGCAATTTAAATATTTAGAAATTTCTTGCTAATTCCACTCAAATCAGTAGAAGCTTATACTCTTGGTTGTGCCATCATATCAGGTCCATCATTTTTTCCCTTAATCTAAACCAAAGTGGGGAAAAGCAAATCATATTAATTTTTTTTTGTGTTTGCAAAACGAAATCGCTCAATTAATATGCAGCCAAATGCTAACGAGTTTGAGCTAAGCAGCTTGCTACCCATCGAAGATGCTGAAGTGGCATCCACGGATGCTTCAACAACAATAATAATAGCAACAACAACAACAACACCAACAGCAGCAGCAACAGCAGACGCAAGTGCAACTAGCAGCGAATTTCATATAGAGTCCACAACGCAACGCGCAATTAGCCATAAGGTGAAACTCTCGCCAACTATATATAATAAGTCCTTTAACGATTTGCACCCAAAACCACTCCAAAACAAATATTTTGCCCTTCCCTTTTGTCTCCTTACTTCTTATCATATACGGTATATATACCAATTAAGGAATTTGTTTCCAGCCAAATGCACTTAATCCACATTAGAGGCAATGATGCCAATTAGCAAACGAGGCGGAGGATGCCTAATGCATGAGGTCCTTGGTTAATATGCATGTGTGTGTGTAAGGATATGTATTCATAGCAAACACTAACTCTGCCTGCCAACTCTTTTTTGTATAAATTCAGCATGAAATTAAATGAATCAGTGGAGTTCATTAAGTCATTTGATAATTAATGATTTTATGTATAATTCCCAGGGCGAGGAAACGGATGCCATAGATGCCACCAATACCAATGGCAGCAGCAGCAACATCATAGCCAGCAATGAAGTGGGTATGGAAGCAAATGAAAAAACTCAGCTAAACTCTGGTTTTTTTCTAGCTTTCCTTGGGTACATCCTCTACCACCACACCCAACACTCTGGAAATAAGCAGCAGTACTTATCCCTCTACGGATTATGTGGAACCGCATAGCGAGAATAGTGTGCCCATCATTAAGACGCGTTTGCAAAAACTGGCTGTTACCTCAGGCAAGGCTTTTATTTTGGTGATACCCGAGGAAACCTTTACCGATAATGAAGATCAAGGCAATTTACGCTTGGAGCTAACCGATAAGGAGGGCCATGAACTTAAATCCAACTCCTGGCTGCAGTTCAATGCAGACAAAAGGGAACTTTATGGATTGTGAGTAGAGAAACATCTTCTATAAATTTATATAAAAGAGTTCAACCTGACTGACTGACTGACTGATTGGTGACCGACGCACAGCCCAAACCGTTAGAGATAGTAAGCCAAATTTTTCACATCTTAGTCGAAAGAGTACTAAGGCGGGGTGGAAAATTCACAGAAAACTGTTGTATGAAACATTTTTGTTTATCATTCGATCAACTCCAAAATAATTTAAAAAAAAATAAAAATAAAAATTCAACAATAACCAGTTTTCCGGAAAATTAACCCACTACACTCCCATAGGTGGAAAATGTGTTTGGTGTTTAGTTTCAGACTTATTTTTGAAGCTAATCATGCCCCATGTGTTTTACCTATCGCTTTCGACCTTAAAACGACCCATGTATGGGAATAGGGTCGTTATTGGGGTCAAAAGCGATTTCTAGAACACATAGGCAGTGACTTTCAAATTTTAACCAAACCCCCAAAAATAAAACCGGTAAAAAATAAAAATTTTGTTTTTCGCTTATTTTCATAATTTGAAAAATCCGAAAATTTGCAAAAAAAAAATCATAAAAAAATTTTTTTCTTCTCCCGAAATTTCAATAACAATTGTATTCACTTTTTTGGGAAAATCCCCCCAACCAATATTCCAAATATAAAATACATTACTTTGGAATTTTTAAAATATTCCACGAATGTTGGAAAATGAGCGGAAAACTGATAAAATTACGTTTTTATCAGGGATCCGTAAATAATGATTGTTTTGTATTTTTGTAATATAAAAAAATCATCCACTTAGAAAAATATATGAATTATACCCTGTGGGGTTTTTTTGGATAATCTATGCAAATCCGCAATGATTTTTAAATTGTTGATTTTAAAAAATATTCCTTAATGATAAATATTATTTTTGATTTTTTTTTTGAACCTTAAGGTTATTTCCTGAGTGAAAAAATAAAAATAAAAAAAACATATTTAGTATTTTTTTCCAAAAATCAGCCATGTTGCAATCGGGAGGAGATTGGAAATCCTGAGATCAATTAATGGCCAAAAATTTTTTAACACTGACTTGTGATGCAGGGACAGAGTTGCAACTTTGGCCGCCGGAACAAGTTAGGGTAGGAAAACCTTCTATCCTCCCAATATTTCATTATATTTTTTATTAAATCAATTGGCTTAGGGTTGTAATCGATTTCCGATATTATTTTATATTCAATTTTACACTTCACTACATTATAAGTTACTTAAAAGTAACAGTAAAGTAAAAAATTTGTATTAGGGTTTCACCAAAAATCAAACTAATAAAAAAAAAAAAAAAAAAAAAAAAACGATTTGATTCTTATATCATGCTCATTCAATCATAATTTTTTTCAAATATGATTTTTTCAATTTTTTTTAGTTTATTGTAAAAAAATCAATTCTGCCTCGATTTAAATCGGAATTCAGTAGAACCTGCGTAAATCGGACCTTGAGTGATATTTTTGAGCATTATTTTTATGTTTTCACTCAGAAAATAATTATTATTTTTGATTTTTATTTTTTCACTTTGGAAATAATCAATATGGTTTGAGACAAAAAATAAAAATAAAAAAATTATCATTTCTGTTTGAGCAAAATAATAAAAATCAATAAATAATCATTAAAGTGTGATTTTTATAATTTCACTTATAATGATTACGGCCGCTGGATTTTTATCCGATCAGCCCAAATTTATTTTTAAAGCTTTAAATAACAAAAAAAAATTTGGAAAGTCCGAAAACTGTAGGAAAAATATTGAAAAATATGTTTTCCAATTTGATCGGATTCAAAATCATTTTCAAATCTACCCCTAAAGTCGGAAACATATTCGAAAAAGGGCATAGCCGAATAAGCCTGGGAAAAGTGCCCCAGGAGATTTTTAAATATTTTGGATGAGGGATTGTAGCTATTTTTGAAGGAGGGGTATGTATACCAAATTTCAAGTCAAAAGGTCTATTAGTTGACGAGTAATCTTTAACTAAGCTTAAACATAAATACCAGCTTCCCATTTTGATGGCAAATAAAAAGATTCAACGTATATATCCGTAGAAAAATTCAAGAATTTTTTTTTATAACGCATATGGTTTAAAAACACATCAGATGTGGAAAATTGATATTTTAAAAACTTTGACCATGATTTTGGGACCAAAATTGGAACATTGGAGTAAAAATTCTTGAATTTTTCTACGGATATATACGTTGAATCTTTTTTTATTTGCCATCATCATCATTATTTGCATTTATAAACAAAACTCTTTTTATTTTCATTAGATTAGCTTCTTCAATGTAGAGATCAGCTTTTCACTCTACATAAAAATAATGTTACCAAACGGGATTTTCCAATTTTGAAAATGGTTAGAAAAAATTTATTTTGTTATTCATGTTAATGTTAAGAACACATTTTCCAACTTTACAGGGCGGTTTTCAAAATTTTAAGATAACGTGGTTATTATTGTGAAATGAAGGGCCGTGACAACATGCTTGGAGCTCATTAAAAGAAGAACAAAAATTTTCCAACAATTTTCCAACTTTGAGGGGGACTTTTTATAATTGGAAAACCCGTTGCTTATAGTTGGTTCCATATTGGGTTAACTTTTTAAATTCTTAGTTTTTTTACAAAAGTAACTTATAAATTTAATAAAATTTTTTAATCTCTTGCCAGACCCCTGGATGATACAGTCTCACGCTGGCAATATCGTCTTTCCGCCACCGACTCGGGCAATGCCAGTGTGACGGAAACCGTGGAGATTAGCGTGCAGCAACATCGTGCAGTGCGAACCATTAATCATGAAATCAACATAGCCGTAAGGATTAATGAAAAAACTGGTCACAATATAGACTGGCAGCTGAAGCTCATAAATGCCGTGGCCAGAGTTTTGGAGGATGCCAATAGCTCGTCTTTGGTAGTCAGAGAGATACGTCAATCCCCTCAAGATCCACACAGTGCCAGCTTTATTTACTTTAATGAAACGCTGCCCACCAACGAGTGTCCCGAAATGGAGCTAAATGATATAGTCAAGCGTTTGGATATAGAACGCTTAAATGATCTCTTGGAGCCTTTGCTGAGTATCAAGTCCATAACCAGTCAACTCATAGGCTCCTGCCAAAAGACAGAACTGGCCAAAATAAAACCCACCACGCACATGGCCAAGAATTTGCCGCCCATGCCACGCAATCAGGTGGATCGTGTAAATGCCAGTGTGGGTCAATTGCTGGTCTTTAAGGTCCCAGCCGATACTTTCTATGATCCCAATGACAATGAGCTTACGCTCACGCTCAAGTCCAAGGAACACAAGGAACTAAATACACGTCACTGGCTGCAGTTTGATTCCAAGAATCAGGAATTCTTTGGCATACCCAAAAGCGGGGATATAGGCTCCGAGGAGTATCTTCTAGTGGCAGAGGATAGCGGTGGTCTAAGTGCCAATGATGCTTTGGTAGTGGTGGTCAGTCATGCACCCAAAAAGGAATTTGGTGCCTTTTTCAAGGCCTACCTGGCCATACGACATGAAAACTTTAATGCCGAATTGCAGCGCAAGTTTGTGGAACGCATAGCCAAGCTGCATGGTGATGCCAATACTAATCAAATACAAGTGCGCTCGATAACCACGCATCATGATTCGGATGGCACCATTGTGAACTTTTATAATACTTCGCTATACAAGTCACACAATCGTTGCCCGGAAAAGGAATTGGCCACCACCAGAGCGGTTTATCTAACCAACGATCACTTGCTTAGGGGTGGGGTTAAGCTCATGCTGGGACCAGAGCTGAATTTGACACAATTTGCGGTGGTGCCCTTTGGCAGTTGTCATCGTAAGTTAACTTAAAATACTTTAGCCTTCACTTGTTAACCTTTCTTGCCTTTTTAGAAGCCGAAAACATAGACCTAAATCAGCATGAGTACATACCCACACGCACTGAGGAGCCCCGACTAAAGCCTACATTCAGTGAGGAGTATTTGGCCACCTTTATATTGCCCGCAGTTATTATAGTTGTCATGATAGTCCTGGCCTCAATTATAGCCTGTTGTTTGCATAGGCGACGCCACAAGAGCGGCAAAATGGAGCTGGGTATTTAGAATTAACCAAAAAATTTTGGATTATCTATCTAAATCAAATTTATTTTCTCAGGCGACGATGAAGAACGCAAATCCTTTCGCACCAAGGGCATACCCGTCATATTTCAAGATGAATTCGAGGAGAAACCCGAAATAGGCAACAAAAGTCCCGTCATACTCAAAGACGAAAAGCCACCCTTATTGCCACCATCCTATAACACCTCCAACCTAAATGGTAAGTGAATATACTCTCTAGTCTCCATTTTGTAACCTTTGTGTAACCATGTCCAGGTGACAATGATGTGGATGAGTATGTGCCACCGCCTGCAGTGGTTTTGGGTGGACGTGAGGTTAGAGGGAAATCACCAGCCACGCCCTCTTATCGTAAACCACCGCCCTATGTCTCGCCATAAATTGTATTAATCAACGATCTTAACTATTCTCTCACTCTCCACTCTCTCTCTCGAAAAGGCACAAGTTGTATCCTTTTTGTATAGAAACAAGTGCAAATTGAATTAGAATTTTTGAATCAGAGGTGAAAAATGATGACAAAACATTTGAAAAGTATTGAGAAAGAGTTATTAATTAACACACACACACACAACCGACACACACAATTACCACTAAAACTGACAACAATCATTTCAGGATTTCACTCTAAAAACAAACAAAAACAAACAAACTATTGCTGCATATTATTTATTTAGTTTATACACACACACAAATACACTTACACAACCACAAACAAGCTGAAAGGGCTTGAAAAATATACACTTACACATTAAACGCCCACTTTCTTATAGTCTAGCATTTAAAATCCAATTATTATAAGTCAAAACAATTTAAAGAAAATTATTTAAGAGTTGGGTCTTGGTTAAGAAAAGTAAGACCATTTACCATCTTTGTCTTCATGCAGCAGCTTTTTAACATTTTAACTTCATTGATTGAACAGGACTGTTAAATGATAACTTGACATTGGGTGGTAAAAATTTTCACAAATATCTTTGCTTTCTAACTTGTTCAGGATTTTGACGGTCAAAACTTGAGGCTCATGTTAACCCAAAACTAACTCGAGATTTACGTTTGAAGCAAACTTCATGAAGTTTTCTTAATTCTTTAAGAGTTAGGGCTTGTATGTTGGAAGGAAAACTTTTAGCTGGCATGAAGTATTTCAATGATTCTCCTTTGCTTTGTTCCGATTGATCTATTGCAGGGTTGATTTGTGGGTTATTTGCTTATCGGTATCTTGTGTTTGATGAGGTAAATTGAAAAAACAAACATAATCAATGAAGAGTATAGAGCGCTACGTGAATCAAAATTCATCGTGTAAACAGGAACTAATGTTTCTAGCTGCGTATTATTGCTAAACATCACTAAAAATTGAGAGGCAGCAAAGAATAACTAAACTTTCTCTTTCAAAATCCTACATTACTCTCTATATTTTCTTTGACAATGTTCATCTGGCTCTAACCAGTGTGGTTTGCTAATGGATTTTAATTATGGTAGCAGCCAATATTTATTTCTCTATGCTTAAGGGGTTATACGAAGTTCCAAGGCCCTAAAAAGTCATTTTTTAAATCATTTTTTTTAGAAAGGGATTTTTATTAAATAGATGCAAGTATTAATTATTCAGATAGTATCTTATATGAAGTTTCTAATGATACTTAAATAAAATAAATAAAGAAATATCTGGCATTACAGCCCTAATGGGCCAGGCCGAGCCCCTCTCAATCTCCTGACTTGTGTGCTTTTTCAATTTTCGCACAAGAGAAAGGGATCTACAGTCTAACGCCGAATCCGAACGACAAAGTTGAGAAGCTTTTTCATGACTAGTTACTTCACAGCCAAACATATTGAATGATACTGCTTCTGTGGACGATCTGTGGACATATTGAATGATACTGCTTCTGTGGACGATCTCCCAAAGGTTCTCCTAAAACTCGTTTGGCGGTGTTAACCCAAATAGTGTTTTATACAGGGATGTAAATCGATTCTGAAACGAATCGATACTTGTCGTACCGTTTTTTTCTGCTTGAAAACCGAACTCAAGAACACGAACCGGTGTTCTTGAAAAATGCTGAACAGAACCGAAAATCGCCTTTAAAATCGATTCGTGTTTGGCTCAGTTCTATCGATGATGTTTAATGATGAAAATACGATAATGCACTTGTAAATTTTGAAATTTTCCTAATTGAACAAAATTTTTTAAACAAAATTCGTATAAGAATCTTTTGGCACTCCCATAGAGTTTTTTGTGCAGCTTTTGCTCTGCTCGAGAAACTCTGAAACAGAATATTTGGGTTTAAATCAACACTAGCACGAGTTATATATTTTTTCCCAGACCTGTCTTAGAGGTAATTAAAAACTGCTGTATGAAGATATTTGTAAAGACCCAGGCTGCACATTTTGAAGTTTTTAAGAAAACTACCAAACCTTCAGCTTGATTTGTTTAAGCTGAAATTGTTGGAAAAAAAATTTTATTTTAAATTTTATTTCGAGTACACAGATCACAAACCAAGCCTCCATAAGGGTTTGGTTATTTATGGTTTTGATCTGTTTTTATTTCAATTTTCTTTAAACTGGTTATAATCCTACGATAAGCAAGCAATCAATGTTTTACTCGATAAATAGAGCTGCCAATAATGTGTAACTAAAAATACTTAACTAAACCTTTATGATGATAGTTGGTAACACTCGTAAAATCAAAATAATTCCTAGTTACCCACAAGTGCTTCCCACATAACATAACATACCACCAATAATCCACACACAAACCATATCCAATTCCATTCAACACACAAATTTACCAATCAAATTTATTCAGCGGGCAGAGAAAGTCGTTTAAGATATGAAAGTAATGTGTTTTAGAGTTTGTCCAAATTTGAAGGGGTAAAATCAAGGAACTTACACACCTAGAAAAGACATCTTATACAAAATTTGTGGAATTTCCTTATGATTTTCAATATGCGGGGGGGATATTAAAAAAGAGGGTTAACTTGCTGATTCTATTTTTAGAATGTGTGATGCTACGTAACTCCTTGTTTCGACATCTTTCTGCGTCGGTTCGTTTCCGAAAAATCCGCCATACAAATTTGTTTGTATGGGATGTCGCATCTAGGTCTTGTAAGGTCTTTGGTAAAACTAAAGAAATTGGATAGAAAACGTTTCTAAAGCTTCGTATTTTAGCAAGTTTCCGAACTTTTATCAAACTTTTATACAAAGTTCGCGCTTTGTTCGCTAAACACTCGCTTTTTATATATATTTTTTTTTTGCCCGCTGAATTTATTTTATTTTAATTTTTACTCTACTTAAAATTTATTTAAATGATTTGTTTTTTACACTTATCACATTTGAATTGTACTAAACCTAAATGTAAAGCATTATTTTTAATCAAAAAAAAAAAAAGAAAGTAAGCAAACTGAACTACTTAATGAACAAATGAAGAGAGAAAACTTTTGTAAAAAAAAAAAAAAACGCTGACTTCTTAAAGCAGCTCGAAGCCTATTACATTAAGCCTATTTACTAAATAATTTTGTGTAATTTTCCAATAAGCGCAATAAGCAAATATTTACAATATTGAATTAACAACAACAATAGCAAACGGTATCAATTTATTTTGAATAAAAATGCCAAAGATACATTATTTATGTTTTATTTTTTTCTGAATTATGGAATGTCAATCAAAAAATTTTGCTGCCATAGTTATAGAAAAACACTTTCCCCTCACACACACACACACACACACACACACACTGAAATCCAAAACAAGTAAGTAAAATAAGCTTAATATTTTAATCAAATAAATAGACTAGAAAGAACAAAAAAACAAACAAAAAAACAATAATAATTGTGCATAAATTTGTATTTGTCAATGTGCACACAGGCAAATATTTGATAGCAAGTAAATTGCACATTTAATTAGTCATATTCAAACAATAATAATATATATATATATATATATAAATATAGTATATTACAAATTGTATATGCAAATTATTTGCCACTGTTTGGGGTAGATGATGCGCGAAAGGCCCCAATAATAATTATTGAAAAACATATTGTATATGCGAATTAAATACCTAAGTAATACTACCTACACACCATGCATACACACTCACACACACATCTACATATACATACATATATAAATATAAATAAACATTTATATATTTTGATATACGAATGAGTTTTGATTTATGATTTATAATTGCTCAGACTAATTGATTTCCACTTCAGCTAAATATTTGTGGACCGCATTTGGTAACTATGGTAACTATATTCAAAATATTTAAAAAATTCTAGAATAAAACTAAGTCGGGATTTTCACGATGAAGCAAACTTCATGAAGTTTTCTTAAGTGCGTGAAATTTAGTGGAAATCTTTCAGACCTTTTTAACGAATAGTAAAGAAATACATATAAATCTCTCGCCTACTAAGAAAACTTCATGAAGTTTGCTTCATCATGTAAATCCCGTCTTAGTAGGCGAGAGATTTATATGTATTTCCATTCTGAAGAATTCCTCTTATTTTCACGCCTACTAAGAAAACTTCTTGAAGTTAACTTCATGGTGTAAATCCCGACTAAGACTGGATTCACACTGAATGAGGCATGAGAGAGACATGATAATCTAGTATGCCCTTATGTTGTCTTGTTTTCAATGTGAATAGCTTGTCATTTGACATTGAAAACAATCCAACATTAAGGCTTACTAGATTATCATGAACTCAGCCTAACCAATCGGCAGTTGATGCTGATCAGGAATATATATATATTTTATAGGGTAGGAGATGCTTCCTTTTGGCTGTTATATACATTTTAATAACCTCCTACTCTTTGTATCTTTTTTACAGAATATACAACAATTTTTGCAACGTGTTGGCTACCCCGAAGGACTATCATCTGGCTACTAGTCCCTCGTATAACTGATTTATAAAGGATTTTGTACGATTTTCTCACCATTTCTAGCTCTGCCGAGCCTGTAAAAATTACAATTCCCTGGTTCCTAGATGAGGCCACAATCTTCATTTGCTGCCAATCTATTAATTGTCTCCAGGATACAAGGTAATTAAGTTCTTATGTCCTGTGGCTGAACAATAGCAGAAAATTTCCTTATAAAAACCAAAAATTCACTTAAAATTTTTTAATTTTTCCTTAAATCAGAAAATCCTGGACAAAATCAGGACCAAATTGGTGTCAAAATGATTCTACTCTGGCGGACTAGCATTTGGGCAAAGGACCTGGGAATAGCTGAGCAACTAAGAATTTAATTGGATAATCCCAAAATCACTCAAAACCCACTTACTTGGCCAGTTGAAGGACTATCAGGACCACATTGGTATCAAAATCGTTCTTCTTCCAAGTTCTATCATCTGGCCAAAGGAAGAAAACAAATTTTTAGCTCACTTAAATTTATTGCAATTAAAAAACAATAACAACTAAAAAAATATTTAAATGATTGCAATAAAAAAAAACAAATTTAAAAACAAATTAGAGCACCAAGAGATTGTTTTAATGGGGGGAGATAAACTGGCAAGGATTTGTATTTCAGCACATCGAAATTAAAATGGCTTATAGAAAAGTATAGCATGCTTTCCGGCGTGAATTTTGGACTCTCAATTGGCTGCCCGCAAAAGTAAGTTTATAAAAAGTGTAGCATACTCTCAGGCGAGCATTGTGTCCTCACTTTCCACTGTACTAAAATAGGCCAAATCCCCCATATCCTGGCCAGGATCAGGACCAAAATGGCATCATTTTAATTCTACTGCCCAGGACTATCATCTGACCAAAGAAAATGGCAAGAAAAACGCAATTTTTCCTTTGAAATTTTTGCAAGGGGTAGGGTCAGCAAAAATGGCCAAAATCCTTAAAACCCACCTTTTCTCAGCCATTTGAAGGACTACAAGGATGCGCTTTGGCCAGGATACATTTCTTACTAATTAATGACGAATGGCATCGAGAGATCCTGGATTATCCTTCCAGGAGCCGAGTTTTTATGGCATTTTCCTTAAACTAAAATAGGCCATAGCGGCCGTATCCTTGCCAGGATCAGGACCAAACTGGTGGCAAAATGATTCTACTTCGAAGGACTATCATCTGGCCAAAGGACATGCAAATCGTCCTGCAGGGAGCTGAGAAAATAGGGATTTTGTGTTTTTGGTCAATTTCTAGCGTGGCCGAGGCTGAAAAATTACAAGTCCTGGATTCCTAGATGACCCCCATATCCTTTGATGGCAAACGATCAGAATCGATCCCAGGATTCGGGCAAACCAAGTCCCGATGTCCTGCGGCAGGATATGCGCCTGCTAGGACGAATTTAAGATTTCACCAGTGCTGGTGTTGTTGTTGTTTTAATTTTTGTTGTAATTTTTGTTGTTGTAATTTCAGCCGCTACAGTAAAAAATTTCGCTCAAACTCAAAAAATTGAAACACCAGGCCAACAAAACTAAAAGTAGGTGGATCTTGGAAAAATTCAAGTTGCAAAAATTTTCCATTGCATACCCTAAAGGGGCGGCCTTTCGAGCTGCCAAAATGCATTTGCATAATTTTGGAATACCAGGCCAACAGAAATGCGTAGGAGGTGAATTTAAAATGGCTGCCCCTTGAAGCAGGCAATGGAATTTTTGATAAATTTGTTATATGGACAAAAACACAAAATCCTTGAAATCTCAGCTATCCGCAGGACTATTTGCATGTAATTTGGACAGATGATAGTCCTCCGAAGTAGAATTAATTGGACACCAATTTGATCCTGATCCTGGCCAGGATATGGGAGTTAGCTTGTTTAAAGGATATTCAAGGATTTGTTGATGCCATCTGATGGTAATTCACAAGGACTATCTGCTGACGAAAGGACATCCTTATAGTCCTTCAAATGGCCGAGTAATATCGATTTTTGTGTTTTAAGGACAATATTTAATTTGCTCCTAGCAGGCGTATATCCTGCCGCAGGACATCGGGACTTGGTTTGCCCGAATCCTGGGATCGATTCTGATCGTTTGCCATCAAAGGATATGGGGGTCATCTAGGAATCCAGGACTTGTAATTTTGCAGCCTCGGCCACGCTAAAAATTGAACAAAAACACAAAATCCCTATTTTCTCGGCTCCCTACAGGACGATTTGCATGTCCTTTGGCCAGATGATAGTCCTCCGAAATAGAATCATTTTGCCACCAGTTTGGTCCTGATCCTGGCAAGGATACGGCCGCTATGGCCTATTTTAGTTTAGGGAAAATGCCATAAAAACTCGGCTCCTGGAAGGATAATCCAGGATCTCTCGATGTCATTCGTCATTAATTAGTAAGAAATGTATACTGGCCAAAGCGCATCCTTGTAGTCCTTTAAATGGCTGAGAAAAAGTGGTTTTTAAGGATTTTGGCCATTTTGGCAAAAATTTCAAGTGCCCGAGTCCTAGATGACCCCCATATCCTTTGATGCCAATCGATCAGAATTGTAGCCAGGATTCGGGGAAGCCAAGTCTCGAGGTCCTGCGGCAGGATATACGGCAGCTATGAGCAAAATAAATAATATCCTTAAAATATCATTGCCTACTTCCAGGCGCAGCCATTCGTGCTGCCAAAATTGCCTTAAATCAGAGCAACCGCCCCATCTGAAGCACCAGGCCAACAGAAATCATTAGGAGGTGAACTTTCCATTTTTGCAGAGCAAATAGTGCAGACAAGAACCATAGTCGGGACCCCAACCATTGTTGTGGTAGTTAATCATATTTTTATTTATACAAAAAAGATACATAATTATTTGTAAATATTATAACAGATTTCCGATTCTTTCGAACTTATTTCAATAAAAATTATATTATTTTAACAAAGTTTTTGATTTGCATTTTGTTTTTGGGTATTTAACAAGCGTTTCGTGGTAAGTATGAAAATATAATTGACCCCCGGATCCCAGATGAGCCGCATATCCATTGCCAACAGTCGAAAGAACTCCTGCAGAAACTCTTGTCCGGTTTACCTGTTTAAACATATGACAAAAATCAGAAAATAAAATACAAATTTGGTTAAGATTTTTACAAATTTACCTAAAATCATCCAATTTTCTGGCTCTAAGTTGCTTTAATCCTGCCGCAGGACATCGGGACTTGGTTGGACAATACTGATCGACTGGCATCAATGTATGTGGGGGTCATCTAGGACTCAGGCATATCATTTGCCAAACAGTCGCCAGAACTGCTCCAGAAGGTAGATCCATGTCCTGTCCTGGTGTTAAAATATATGCCCAAAATCTGAAAATATAAAAAAGAAAAACTTGGCTTAATATTTTTGCCAGAGCTGAGGAGGGGTCACTAAAATTGTTCTAAAATTTTAAAATATGCAATAACTAGGCCAATTGAAGGACTATAAGGATATGCTTTCGACAGCAGATGGTACTTGAGAATAAATATTCAATGGCATCACAAAATTCTGCATTATCCTGCAATCAGGTGATATATAAGGTCATATCTTCCATATCCTGGCCAGGATACGAACCAAATAGGTGTCAATATTATGCTACTTTTGCAAATAGTCCTGCGGATAGCTGAGATATATGGGATTTTGTGTTTCTTTTTACCATTTCTAGCAATGCCGATGGTTCCCAGATGACCCCCACATCCTTTAATGCCCAACGATTAGAATTCTCTCCAGGATACGGGCAAATCAAGTCCCAATGTTCTGCGTCAGATTGAACCTTAAAAAGTGGGAATTTAAAAAATGCTCAAATTACAAAATACGCCATAACTTGGCCATTTGAAGGATTATATGGATGTGCTTTGGCCAGCATATAGTCCTTATGAATTAGTATTCGATAGCATAACTAAATCCTGGATTATCCAGCAAACAGTCAAGTTACACGAACTTTTCTCTAAATAGAAAATATACCCTAACTTCTTTATCCTGGCCAGAATCGTTTTACTTTATGAACATAACGTTAAATTTGTGAAGAATTTCTTGTGAAAATGTCAAAGTTTAGGCAATGTCTAAATTTTTGACTAATTTTCAACTAATTTAACTTCCACTGACTATTTGCTGTTCTCAAATTAAATGATGATGCTGCAACTGTAGCAATTCCTATGAATTAGAACAAAACCTTCTACCATCAAGGACATACGCCCGCCCATGCGACTTTGTTAGAATTTCCCACACAGCACACATTTCTCTCGAATGTTATGCCATAAATGCGTTAGAAAATGTATTTTAATGTAGCAAAAAATCCTCGTCATTCATTTAAAGGATTATAATTAGAGAGATTACTGTTCAACCCACCCACTTATTATTACGGGACTCCCTCCTGCTGTACTCATACAATTTATGTAAAATTTGTGCAAAAAAAAAAATAAAAGAAGTCAAATCAAAAGCAAGGCCCTAATGAAGTAATACAAATTTTTGTTGGCTCCTAATAAAGACATGCCAGCTCCTGCTGCTCCTTCATCCTGGGTGTATGTTATCGATTCTGTTACTTTGACAACCAATATGGATGCTTACCCACACACACACACACACACGCACGCACACTCACACCCACTTGCTTGGATATATATTTGCTTTGGCTTCAACTGACGCTGCCACTGCCGCCTGTCTGTCACTTCAGAGTTCTTAGAATGCCAGGACCTTGCCGAGGTGGTGTTGTTGTTATTGTTATTATTATGTAATGCAGTCATTTAATTGGTAACAAATTGTATTGTTTGGCTTGGCATTTCTTTGGTTATTTCGGTACGCTTTTATGACTTTCCTAGGAAACGTTAAGGGGACCTGCATGACAATATTTGTCTGTATGTTTTTATTTTTGTATGTATGTATGTATGTTTGTTCGTACCTAAGCGCTTTTACACTTTAAGGCAGACAAAGTTTTTCGGTATGGCAAATGTTTGCATTTTCAACTTTTTACCTGTAAAATTTGCTAAAAAACATTTGTCCAATGACTCTGGCAGTGCAAACATAATACGCTTATGCTTATGGGCTGTAATTATAAAGTCACACAAAACTGCAAACAAGTGAAACAACTCTCCATGCATATGCATAGCTATATATACATATGTACATATCTATATATAGATGAAGAGTGGGTGTATAATTGGTTTAGTTTAATTTGAAGCAGCAGCAACACCAGCTGCATGATAATTAAGCTGATTTTAACTGTTATGTCTTCTAAAAATAACAAATAAAAAGAGGAATTCAGGAACTGCGATCAATCGTTATATAACCGGTTAATTTAAGTTTAATAATAAGAAATACAAGAAAACTGGTCACAAATTCAAATAACTGGGTCCCATAGAGCTTAAATTCGGCTGAAACAAATAATTAGTAATTTCGAATTTATTAGAATTTTTTTTGATGAAGTCGATGATGTGAATCGCTCCAGAAGACATAAAAACTTATCGGAAAAAGAGATGATGCAAATAAAAGAAAGGTTAGCCAAATGTTTGGCCGGTTGACAAGAAGTCGGATGAGAGACCCGGATCCTAATTTTGTGCCGCTGTATGAAGATGCGTCTGCCTATGCTAAGACAGACATCGTTATAGAGGCTCCATATGACGATGATGACAAATTAGAAGAATTCTATTAAGTCGCTGCAGCTGCCATCGTAGCGCTTGAAGCCGTCGATATAGACGCTTCTCTAGCTCGATTATAAAAACATCGACGACTACGTCGTTTGGAACATGCTCATAAAGAACTTGTAGCGTCTAGGTCTGTTCCGATTTTCACTTAAGGTGGTCTTCTACCTTCGAATTTTTTTTCAATTTTTTTGTTTTGCCTTATTATTATAGCTTTGACATTCCCCATTTCATCCGGCTTTTAAACCATATTCAAATAACCAATTTTATATGAATCCAATTTTTGTGGAGCATTGTTCTTGCTAACGTGAGTATTTTCAAAACATGAAACTTTTCAAACTTGAAAATAAATTATTTAAAGGAAGTTTTTCAATAAAATTTGAAAAATATTGGATTACGGGCCAGAACTTACATAATTCTGAGTTCAAAACAACATTTGAGATTGTCATTTCCGATAACCTGAGTCCCGGAATCAATGGACACGTCAATACGTTTTGATGTGACCTTAATTGGCAGGCCGATCATTTTTTTGAAAAATTGGCGTCTTTAAAAAAATAATTTAGATTTTTTAGATTTTTTTAGGGTAGTGTAAAAAAAATAAAAAATATTTTTCCTCTTGATTGAGGTACGGGCCAGAATTATATCAATTATGTGTCGATTGCAACATGGCTGATCAAAATCGGTTTAGTAGAACTGGCGCAATCATGGCTACCAGGTCAAAAAACGTGGTTTCGAGAAAAACGCGCTTAAAGTTTGGAGCAACGTAAAATCGAACAAAAATGCTCCACTTAAATGGCTATTTTTGCTAAACTATTTCGAATATTTGAAAATGGTTTAAAGGGGATGAAAGGGGAATGTTCAAGCTATAATAATAATGCAAAATAAAAAAATCGAAAAAAATTTTTTCAAAAAAGCCAATATATTCATTTAACACCCAGCTTTAATTTCTTAACACATGTTTACTTTAACAGCTGTTATTATACCATGGCTGGCTGCTTTCTGTTCATATTTCAGGTATGTAACATTGAGGATTGATGAATTTATGGATTTGAACACTTTTGGAAAAGGACTTTCTGCCTAAAATTTTTAAATATTTCCTATATATAAAATTGAAATATTATAATGCTTCAACTAACTTTTATGTGCTTTTTCTGAGGGTTTTTAATGCTTCATTGGTAGGGTGAAAGCAATCATATCTGAGTCAGAGAGACTCAGAAATTTTCCACATTAAGTGCAAAAAAGTGTTTTTATAGAAAAAAAAACTCTCTTTCTGGACTCTTTTTTGGACACATTATGACGGTGAATGCTCATAAAAAAGTGTCAGAAACAGTCAGAAAACGCTTATATTGCTTGCTGGGTAAGCAGTCTCTTGTTTGTAAGCCATTAAAAATGTTATTTGCAATTCCTTGGAAAACACAGCGCTTAAAAGTAGGCAAAACATTTTAAAGTTCATTATTCCCAAGCAAACGGATCCCAGAAAAAAGTTATTTATAAAATTTAAATTAACTATTTTTGACCAAAAGTCAATAATGTATGAAACCCTCTGGCAATCTTTAAACGCAGTATAAGACATTCAACTGAATTCAGATTAGTTTGACTCACCGGACATTGAAAAATTGTGCCTTAGTCAGCTATTAAAACGTCCATAATATCCAAAGAAACTGGGATCAAAGTCAGAAGCCACCTAGAACAGAATGTTTTTGATTTTTAAATAGAGAAATAAATTCTTAAACTAAGATGATTTAAAATAATTTTCGTCACTATGTTATATGGATAGAATCTTTTGGAGAGATTTGAAATAGAATGCTTTTGAACAGATGTCTATTTATAGAAGCTTTAAAATTTAGCATGATTTTATAAAAATTAGTTATGTGCCAACATCTACTAAGGGTAAAAATGTCTAATTTTTCAGAAAGCTTATAAAATTTCCTTTTAAATAAACTTAATATAATAAACAATGGCTTTTTTAATAGAATAAAACCTATTAACTTATTATGATTAATTTTTTTAATAAAATATAAAAACTAAGTTAAACAAAAATTGAAAATGTGACCATAATAAATGTAGATGGCTCATAATCTGAACACACTGCCTCACTTTTTTGTTAGTTTTATTTGGATAGCAGTTTTGTTGAGTTGAGATCTAACTGCAATGTGTTTACCTGATTAAAAAATGCTCTCTTTTAACAGCCATATGTCAGGCGGGGGGCCATCAAACGTAATAGAAATAACTTTCATTTAGTGCGAAATGTATTTGCTTTCATTTGAGGACTTGTGGGTTGCTGCTGCTGTTGCTTTTATCATTATCCAACAGCTGCTGTCATTCAGTGTCCTTTTCCATGGCGTTGCCATAACACTCATTATCGCCTGGCCTCCATTATGTCATGCCGTTGTCTCCTTTTGTCATTGGCCTGCTAAAATCATTTTTTTCCCCCCCATTTGTGTGTCGCCCCTTTTTGCGTTTTAAGTTACCAAACACAACAAAGCATATAATTAACTTATAATCTTACATGTGGGAGGGAGGGAGGCAGGGAGGAGGGGGCGGTATGCTCATTATAAGCGCAAAACCAGATAAATTCTTGTTAAACTAATAAATCTCAGATTTTATTAACTCAACATAAAATTCTTCTTTCGCACCTTAAAACAAAACGTATAAGTGAATCTTTTGTTTTGGAGTAAAAGGTATTCCTGCTGTGTACAGACAAAGGCTCACATATGGGCATACACGAATGAGAGAGACTTCCTCTATACGTTTTGACCAAGAGAATTTTTAATAAAGTGCTTGGCTTGCTGTTTGACTCTTGGTTCTTTGTTTTTGCAAATATGCCCATGTCATCAGGCAAAGGATCAACACTTTGTGTTGTGTAAGAAGCAAAGTGTCAAAAGAATTCTTCAAAATGCTGTGACTTGAAGGCAGAAATTAATTAACTTTGTTTATTTTAGTTCATTTGAAAAATTCCAAAATATATTCAATATTTTTATGAGACAGTTTTGAATCGCCTTGACACAGATTAACACTTTCAAAACTTGCTTTTTAGTTCGAAAAATGAAAAAATTCCCCCATTTTGCATATTTGTAGCATACTTTTTAGGGCTCTGTGAAGTAAATTGTATGCGCATTTATACCTGTTTCCAGTTGTAAATGCCAGGCAAAGGTGAGAACAAATTGAGATTAATAACATGACAAATGTATCCCTTAAATTCCAAATCGAAACCCAAACCAAAGCTGGGATAGCTGACAAATGCCGGAACAGGCAAATAAACACACACAAACATGCAAATGCTTGACAAAGTCAAATGATTTGTAAGCTTGTATCCTTGTATATTTAAGTTTCCCAGCAATTGAACCGAAGGCAATGAAACTGTGTTCAAATGCCCAGCATCCTGGCCCAGGCACAAATCAATTATATCAGTTGGGGGGGAGGGAGCAAAACAGAGAGACAGAATGAAAAAAAAAAATGGGAACATCGGAACAATAGACAACATTGGCAACCTGCTGGGCTAATGCCGGACTCAGACAAACACACACACACACGACTCAAAGGGCGAGCATTTGGCTTTTGTAGTCCAATTGAAAGGAACGCGCGCTGCTTTGTCTGTGGCGGATAGCGGATATCTGGCGACACTCTATTGGGGGGCCTTAGGTAAATTGCTTTTATTGCATACGTTTTCGTGTCGCCATTTGAATTGCACTTAATTTCAATCAGACGCCCGCTGCTAAGCCACTTCAGCTAATTGTTTGGCTTTTTTTGAGGGCAACCAACCACCCACCCACCCCTTTACACAAACTCAAGACGTAGACGACAGCAGCAGCAGAGAGCCAAGCTAATTTGCAAATGCTGCGCAAGCTGCTAGGTAACCCAACCATCCAGTCAGTCCTCGATAGCATGCTCCTCTGCGCGACTTAAGCTGGCTTAAAAATCAAGTCGAGTGGCTTGGATGACTTACA
Organism: Lordiphosa mommai; assembly: GCA_018904225.1. NCBI lineage: Eukaryota > Metazoa > Arthropoda > Insecta > Diptera > Drosophilidae > Lordiphosa > Lordiphosa mommai. Next base: position 202,491 of record JAEIFT010000370.1, on the reverse strand, counting down.
CTCGGCAAAAAAAAGAACATAATAGAATTTAAAAATTCAAGAACGATTTGTACTTAAATTCAGAAAATATCGTTGATGTTACAATAAAGAACAAAATATTTCAAAATCTAGAATTTTCCATATTTAACTTAAGTTAAGAGTTTTTGAAAACGCTTTCTGACTTTAAGTAAGTGGTCGGCAAACAATACAATCACATTTTAGCTTACGTATGTGTGCGTTATGCTGCCACGCGCCGACTGTAACAACAGCAGCGCAGCTAGCGCAATGAGCTTATACTGTCGGTGTGCTGACGTCGCTGTTGCTGCAGATTTTGCTATATACGGACGTGCCGAAAACTGCTTCAAGTCCACAATTGTGGGGATTGAGTCCGAAATAAAAATTCTAATTTTATATTTACAAATCTGCAGTGATTATACATATGTAAAGGGTGATTTTTTAGCTATTATCTTTTTGGCAACACTGGTTTAAACAGCTCACGCACGTTTCGTGTTTTGTTTCACTGTCAAACATCTTCAGTTTGGTCTATAATTTAACCATGAATCGTGTTACGCTTTCTGAGAAGTTTGCTCATGGTTCGATTTCCGCCTGGAACGAGTTTCGGATAACAACCTTAGTCTTCGGCAGCAAGGGAATGAAGCTCACGCCGCGGTGGTTGGCTTTGCTTTCTTCCCCACAACAACTTGGGAAACTGCGCGTAAATGCGGACTTACAAACGAACAACGCTTGCAAATTATTGAATTTTATTATCAAAATGCGTGCTCTGTTAAGAAAGTTCATCGCGCGCTTCTTCCATTTTATGGTCAGTTTTATTGTGACTAAATTTCGCACCAAATTTACATTGTTGGACATTAAACCACCAACACGCCTACGTAGAGTGCGAACTGAAGAAAATATCGCAGCTGTATCGGCCAGTGTTAATGATGACCATCAATTATCGACTCGTCGCCGTGGGCCTCTGTTACTCAACAACGTGGAAAATTTTGCGGAAGGATTAAGGTGTGAAGCCTTTCAAAATACAGCTGGTGCAAGAATTGAAGTCGAACGACCTACCGCAACGTATAATTTTTGGTGAATGGGCTCTTGGAAAGTTGGCCGAAGATTGTGTTCAGCGACGAAGCTAGTTTTTGGCTCAATGGGTACGTAAATAAGCAGAATTGTCGATTTTGGAGTGAATATCAGCCAGAAGCATTGCAAGAGCTACCAATGCATCCAGAAAAAGTCACAGTTTGGTGCGGTTTATGGGCAGGTGGCATCATTGGACCGTACTTCCACATGCCACACAGCACGCGCAACAATGGACTTATTGAGAGGCGAGTTCGGTAAACATTTTATTTCATTCGGGACCGTTGCGATTTAACGCCTTTAGACTATTTTTTGTGGGGCTATGCTAAAGCTCATGTCTATACAGACAAGCCCGCGCTTCAAGTGACGCATTGGAAGACAACATTGAAGCATTTATTCGTGAGATACCGGCCGAAATGTTGGAAAGAGAATGCCAAAATTGGACTAAGCGGATGGACCATTTGAGGCGCAGTCACGGTCAACATTTGCATGAAATAATCTTCAAACAATAAATTATATGGACCGTACTATCGATTTAAATAAAGATTTCATGCATTTTTCTGAATTTTATGTGTTTTTCACCCTTTATAAAGATTTACATATTCGAAATATTCTGTAAGCAATCAAATTACATAAAATACAACTCTGTACCATAAAATTGTACTGGGGTAAGAATGTACCCCAAAGACGGTCCACGTTAGTTTTGAACATGGGTGGTTCTGGGGTCTAAAAACACAAGAACATAAATAAAGAATATCTTGCACTTATGTAATTAAAGTAAGTAAATTGTTGTTTCAAGAGTAAATCGGGATTGGTTCAACTATATTTCGATGTAAAAGATCTTTAAATAGTTCGAAATGTACTCAAAATATGCCGCAATTCTCTAATATCAAGTATTTGGGAATAAACAAAATTCTACTTAAAATGAGCATATTTTACTTGAATCAAGTATGAACTTGTTCCAAGTTCAAAATATTACGTTTTATTTTTGAGTGTAATGACTGTAGGATTGGTGGCGGTGATGGCTGGGGGGGCGGGGGGGGGCGTGTTATGCCATGCATTGCTCTAAAATTAATTGTAGTGCGTACTTTATAATTTCACTAGGGGAGGAAGTGTATCATTAGCCTGAGCAAATTCCGCCTAATCTCCATGCCAAAGTCAAAGTCAAAGTGAAAGTCAATCTGCTGCGGCTAATGGAAGTTGCTTGTTCCGGTTCAGTATGAGCACCCCCCCCCCCCCTCCCTGCCTGTCCTCGACTTCTGCATAGTTAAAAAAGCACAAAAAAAAGTTTTGCATACTTGAAGGCGCGTGTCCCGGCAACGCTTCAAATAATGCGAATCCTTGTTATATTCAGATTACCGAAATGTAAAACGCGACATAAAAGTGTTGCCGCTGCCGCTGGTGCTGCTTCTTTGAAGCGCCTGGGCTGTGATTTCAAAGGGCCAAAAGCCATTCCATTCCCATATGGAATATGACTGTGACCTCATTTTCAAATCGAAAAAGCCAGCCAGCGCAAAGCCCCAAAGGATGCCCACGATCAATTTATAAATTTAATAAAGTTGCGAACGGAACGTAGAGCATATGGACATGGCTGGATTCAAGCTTTTGGCTTTGGCTTTGGGTCGCCATTGAAGCGGCAACAATAAGTAAATTAAAACTAAAGTCTCCCAGCCGCAGTGGGAGGCGTGGCACGCGCTTTGAATACGTTTAAGGAAATGACGACGACGACGACGACCCCGTTGCGACTCCAACTTGCTCACAGAGGGTAAGGGTAAATTAAAATGAAGCATTGCGGAATGATTTTTACACTTGCCACCACACACACACACACACACAAGGGATACTCAACTCAGGCAAGCAGAGTGAGCTGGTGGACACATCCACTCACTCACTTCCACTTCTCGTTCACGCATCCACACGCACAGCTGGCTGCTAAGCAGACTGGCGCCAAAATTGTGGCTGACTTCACAGATTTTTCATGATGATGACGAGATGACGGCTTAGGTTTAGCTTTAGCTTTAGAATGCACGGACTATGGCCAGGAGCAGAAGCTGAAGCTGTAACAGCAACAGCAGCAGCGGTTGACTGGATGACTGTCCGACGTTCGGGCTCGTTAATGCCGCTTGCGCCACGGGCAACTTGACTTGATGTCCGGTACAGTGGGACCCGGGTTGAAGAAATGACGCGGGCTTAACAAATAAAGGGCTTTCTTACGTATTCAAATATGGAAAATTATTTTATAGAAAATCTCTATATCTTTTCTTCCTTCTTCCATCTTCCTTCTTTCCTTTCTTCTTCCTTCTATTCTTCCTTTTTTCTTCCTTCTATTCTTGCTTTTTTCTTCCATCTATCCTTTCTTCTTTCCTTCATTATTTTCTTCCTTCTTTTCATACTTCTTTCCTTCATTCATTCTTTCCTTTCTTCATTCTTATATTTCTTCATTCTATCCTTTCTTCCTTCTTTCCATAACCATTTCCTTCCTTCTGTTCTCTCATCTATCCTTCCTTCTTTCCATCCTACTTTCCTTCCTTCTTTTCTTTCTGCTTTCCTTCCTTCTATCCATCCTTCTTTCCTTCCTTCTTTCTTCCTTTTTTCCTTTCTTTTTTCCTTCCTTCTTTCCTTCCTTCTTTCCTTCCTTTTTCCTTCCTTCTTTCCTTCCTTCTTTACATCCTTTTTTCCTTCCTTCTTTCTTCCTACTCTCCTTCCTTCTTTCATTTCTTTTTAACCTTCCTTCTTTCCGTCCTTCTTTCCTTCCTTTTTTCCTTCCTTAATTTCTTTCTACTTTATTTCCTTCTTTCCTTCCTTTTTTCCTTTCGTTTTTTCTTCCTTCTTTCCGTCCCTTCCTTCCTTCTTTTTTATTTTTTTCCCTTCCTTCTTTCCTTTGTTCTTTCCTTCCTTCTTACTTCTTTCCTTCCTTCTATCTTCCTTCTTTCTTATCTTCCTTCTTTCCTTTCTTCATTCCCTCCTTCTTTCTTTCCATCCTTCTTTCCTTCCTTCTTTCTATCTTTTATTCCTTCCTTCCCTCTTTCTTTCCTTCACTCCAACCTTTTTCTTTCCTTTCTTCCTTCCTTCTTTGCTTGCTTCTTAGGACCTTCCTTCTTTCCAACCCTTTTTCCTTCTTACCATCCTTTATTCCTTTCTTCTTTTCTTTCTTGTTTCCTTGCTTCTTTCCTTCCTTCCTTCCTTCTCTTTTTCCTTCCTTCCTTCTTTCCTTCCCTCTTTCCTTCCCTTCACTCCATCCTTTTTCTTTCTCCTTCCTCTTTCCTCCTTCCTGCCTTTCTTAAATCCTCCTTCTTCATTCTTCCCTTCTTCTTTAACGCTTCTTTGAATCCATCTTTCTTAATTTTCCTCCTTCCCATCTCTCTCTTAGTGATTCTCTTTCCGTTGGTTTTGTATCACACCCCGAATCACTGTGCGCTCATGTAGGTGACATGTCCATGTCCTGAAACGACAACAACGTCGTGGTAGTCGTTCTAGTCGGCGCCAGCTCATCAGCTAGTCCTCCCGCTCCACATCCCTGCCTTGGCAACGCGCCTGATCCTTGGGGAGCTGGCAGGATGGATGGGGGCTTGAGAGGAATGGGGGGGGCATGTGGAAAGACGAACGCCCAGCGCAGCAGCAAGAGAAAATACTTACCAAGTGTCATTGGGGGTTGGTTTCTGGTGTGTTGTTTTTACTTGTCGCCGTATTAAAAAATAGAAATGCCAACAACAACAACAACAGCGACTACAACTTGCTCCATATGGAAACTTGGCGCGACACAGCGCCATGCCGACCCTTCGCAAGGGGCGGGGGCGGGGGCTTGCCACCCGCTGCTCAATGTTTGCTCGTTTTCATAATCGGGCGGTAATTGTACACCAATTTGACTTATGAATATAAATTAACTGTGAAACGTGCGACAAAGACCATATACAGTGGGGTGTGTGCGAGTGAGATAGCGCAAGACAACACAGAAACTTATCAAGATCATTATACAATATTGTAGACATTTGTGATTATTATTGCCGCTTTTGCTTGAGTTTAGAAATGAGATACCATAAACTAGAAACTAACCAAATAAGAAATTGAATTATTTGGAATATTACTTAAAAGACAGGCTTTCTATGTATTATGGACTCTGATTGAATTAATAATTATGTCCCAGGAGGAGATTATGACTTTTTTATCAACCATTGCAGTTATAAGAACATTATCCTCTCCGAAATGAAATAAGAATTTGAATAAAAATAATATTTACAATTAGTATCCCCAAGTCTTTCGATTAGAAACAAGTAAGAAAGTCAGTCAAGCCCTACTGTAATATACTCTGTACCTGTCAAAGATTGTACATAACTGAAAACTTTTAAGTGAGGGGGTTACACAAACTGTATAAGTGCTGCCCATCACGATATCGGCCAGTGCTGCCCAGCGTAATTATTTGATTTGCTTATAACTCGACTATCGTTCATCTGATCTTTGTATGAATTGGTGTATGGTAGATCAATATGAAATGAATTAAAAAATATGCCTAAATGGTTTGAATAATCTATCTTAAAAATTGTAGGAAATATGACTTCTTTTTTAAATGTGATGTGACCTCTCTGCTATAGTTCATATGATCGGAAAACGTATGGGGGGGGCTCGATAAGTAATGATGAGTAGAATATATGTCCAGAAGGTTCGAACAACCTTACTCCAAAATTGTGGAAGATATGCGTTTTTTTCATATTGCGGGGGAGGCAGGGGGCGTGGCAAAAATCAAACCTCTAGCTCTTATCATCTCTGAGAATTCAGCTTTCGACGGACATGGCTATATCGACTCGGCTGTTGATGCTGATCAAGAATATATATAGTTGATAGGGGCGGAGAAGCTTCCTTCTGGCTGTTACGTACTTTTTGCACAAACTCAATATACTCTTTGTACCTTTGGTACAGAGTATAAAAAGCAGGTATGCCAACTGGTTCTAAACCGAACCACACCGTACCAAACCGCGTATGCGTTATTAAAAACCGAACCGTGAACCGAACTATTGGATTTTACCGAACCAAAACCCCAAACGAAAACGTCTTAAGTTCGGTTCATTTCGTCAACGAATATCTAAGACAAAGATATTTGTAAATATGAAGATTTCGTTCTTTTTTCCTTCAAATAACAATACTTTTTTCCAACTTTCTCCTCTCAGTTCACATTTCTTCAGTGTGTGCCTGACACTTGATGCGTCTAAGCACTCAAGTCTCATACACATACATACAAAATTTGTGTGCTCCTTTCTGACAACGCTGTCCCAGGTCACCTATATTCGAGAACGTTCCTGATAAGATATCAAGCGTGAACCACTGAACTAAACCGAAACCATGGTTTGTTTAGCTTCAAAAACCAAGTCATAAACCTAGCCGGCGGTTTAAGTCTGGTGTGAACCATTAAACCGAACCAGTCCAAATTCTCGAATGGAATGCATCTCTGAAAAAAAAGTGAGGTGCTTTGAAATCAAGAGACTTTGGTCGTCAGTCGTATGGGTCTATATGAAATGTCCAGGGAACGTTTAGAATAACAAACGCCAACGGAGAGCTTGGTCCATCAATTTCAAGCTCTGAATACTGGTTCAGATGTTGAAAAAGTAATGATATTGATAAAAACGACAAGGAGAACCTCGTGCCAAACCCATTAGGAACTCTCTAGAGACAGCATCTTTTGCGATTGTAGAGTGCGATTAAGGAAAAACGACCTAAATGGGTAATCAGACATAAGACATTGATCTTCCACCGTAATAATGTTCAAATCAGGGATGCAAACCGCTCGTAAATTAGGAGTGTTTCGGTTCTGTGGTTCACAGAGACTTTAAAACATCGGTTCGGTTCATAATATGGTTTTTGAAGCAAGCCGAACCGCGGTTTTGGTTCGGTTCAGTGGTTCAAGGTTAATATATAATTCGAAAACGGGATCAGCCGTGAGAACTTTTGAAAATAAAACTTTTTGAAATGGATTTCTTAGAAAGAATATATTTATTATTTAGGCAGATATCAGGTAAAATCCATTGTTGCCTTGGCGAGCTGATTTGATTAGAAATGTACATATTATATCAAGACAGATGTAAAGGCTTTGTCCATTAGTTCAAAGATTGTCCTGACAAGCAGAAATGTACTATATACCTTAGTACATATTTCGAAACGATGCGTATCAAATGGATATCGGTCCATCCTCTGAACAAGAAGAACGTCCACTAATCATTTTATAAACGTTAAATAGAGAACTTTAAGATAAAAGGTACTCAAATATTTATATAAAGTAAATGTATATCAATTAAGATATTAATTGCATATGAAAAAGAAATTTAAAATTTTTGTTATAACAACAAACATTACTTGTCGGGGACGAACAACTACTTATACGAATGGAAGGTCTGTCGGGAAAGTAAGGGCTATTTATATTTATATTATAATTCTTTTTTTTTCTTTTTTTATATTAATTGATATTTATCTCAAATGATGAAAAATATTGATAAAATTTATGCCAAGTAAATTGATAAAATGTTTAAATTCACAAGTGCAATATCGTCTTTACATCATTAAACTCATCGATAAAGGTGGTTTTCGGTTCAGTTCGGTTCGGTTCGGCTTACGAGCACAAAAAAGCGGTTCGGTACGCTTTGGTTCGGTTCGGAACCGGTTTGCATCCCTGGTTCAAATGCATGTCGCAAAAGTGATAAAAACCTATCTCGATAGTTCGGAAAGAAAAGTACCAAACCACCCACCATATAGCCCAGACCTTGCACCAACAGACTATCATTTGTTGCGGCCGATGCAGAACACCCTTTACTCTAGTTTTTAGGTACCCAAAAATGTCTTAATACGTTCCTGCCCTCTAAAGACTGGGGATGACTGATACAACTGATTAGATATGTAAAATTTCGCATTCCATACGTTTCAGACTGACTTTTTTGCCATATCTTAAATATTGGACAAACATTTTTGATGTGGCTCGCGGGCTAGAACTATGTTATCCCCAAATAATTACATCTACTACGAATTGGCTTTTTGGATCTGTGCTCTTGCAATTCCATTACGTAATAACGCCAACAGCATGAAATAAACGCCATTCGATCGTAATTACATTTTGTCATTCGAAGTGTCCGGTAGCTTATATAATTGCCTTAAATTGTACGAATGTCCATTAGAAACCAGCAGGGATGCGCATATCCTGTGTCCGAAAGTGTTGTCCAAAAAAAAAAAAGGGAACGAAAAACAAAACCATAAAGGAAGAAGCAGCAAAAAAAAAAAAACCAAAAGTGTGGACAAACCAAGTGATTTGCATGCGTAATTCGATTTGTGGTCTGAGCTCTGGACTCTGTGGCATGCAAAATGGCAGCTAAAGCAGCCACCAGCTGTTGATGGGTTCGTCTGCATGTATGTGTGAGTGTGTGGTGGGGTGGGGGGTGGGGGTGTGGCAACGCGACAGTAGCAACTGAGCCAAACTTGGAATAAATCAAGAAAGCCAATTTATATTTGGTATATGGCCCATTAAATGAAATCTTATGAAGTTCGGATGACAATTACATGAATAATTACATAAAGGGGTATGTGTCTGTGTGTTGTGTGTGTGTAACCTAAGCATTGTGCTGGGTGTTTGGGTGCCTGCTGCTGCTGCTGCTGACTGGTTTCCTGTATTATTTATGTCGCGCACACGCATACCACAAAAACCCAAGGCAGGATATACAATTGCACTTAAAGCCTTCTCCATATGTGGCATCCACCACAAGCGCCTTTAGCTCCCACATGGGAGGACGACATGACTGTAACTCAATCTGGCCATGGGAGTGGGAGAGACACACCCACTAGCTGCTTGCCAGTGGCAGTTGCCGGTTGCGGCTCCAAGTCCTTGCAAGCATTTCAAGTGCGTTTCATTTACAATTTCCTCCTCATGCATTTTATGCGTCCGCTGTGCCATACAATGCCACACAAAGTGCAATCCCGGTCTGTTCTTGGCTTTTATGTCATTGTTATATGCTTATTGTGTCTCACCGAATGCGTTTTCCTATTGCCGTTAAAATCGTTTGCCAGCGAATCTCAATCGAATCACGGCGGCCGTAAAAAGATGCAAATGGCAGCAAAGGTGAAGGCAAAGGAAAGTCAGCAAGCCAGCAAGCCACTCTGGATTGGCCATATTTCTATATGTATGCACTCTTCTGTGTGCATATTGTGCATATCAAAGCTGAAATTTAACAGCAGCAGCAGCAGCAGCTGTTGCCAGCTGGGCGTGTGTTAACGCGAGACAGGCCAAAGAGTCGAGAGTCGGAGTCGGAGTCAAAGCCAACTTCAACCGCCGCCCTTTGTCTCGCGTTATAGACAGCGACAAGAGGAATGGGACTGGGGCAGGCGGCAGGCTAAAGTAGGCCAAACACACACACATAGACAGAGACATAGACACCCCCTTTCGACAATTGTTTAACCTGTCTGGCTGCGCCTCAGTTTTTGTCTGTCTTTGGCCTGGCTTCGTCTTTAGCCTAAAATATTTTTAAGGGTGGGCAACAAGTTTAGCTCTAACGAAAATATCAATTCAATTTTTTCTTGTGGCTTGAGATTCAATTGCAGACCTTTTGGAATTTAAGCATTTTCTATCAAAATGATTAGATAAAGTTGCTGATTAATATTATTTCAAATAAAGTCTCAAAACAATGTTATTTCTTTCTTTGAATCCTCTCCGAAAAATGTCTATAAAAGAGGCTGTAAACTACAACCCCTCAAATTGGACATTCTTAATGAACTAGAGTTCTCCCAGTGCTCAAAATTCGAACATTAAAATGTTTAAAAAACATTTAAGGACGATTTCTCATCTTCTAAATAGCAACTATGTGTTAGATAAGCTTACAATTTAGGGCCGATTTCTCATCTCCTACATAGCACTATCTAAACCTACAAATAACAGAGTAAAATGTTTGTTTATCTGACATATAGCACCTATATAGTAGATGAGAAATCGGCCCTAACTCTGTTACTTGAAAGTTTATGTGACAGATAAAGCTATGTACAAGATAAGACATCGTCCTTTTATGTATTACGTCAACATTTGAATATTTGGGTTTATAACAAAACATTCTAGAAATTGTTCTCGATTTTCCATTAGGTTCTGAAACTTTTTAAATTTGTTCTTAAAACAACTTCTCTATATCAAATTAAATATGGCTGGCAAGTTCTAAAGCCCATGATATGATGTAAAAACAAGTAAGAAAGTCGGTCAAGCCTGTAATATACTCTTTGTCTATCTAAGTTTGTAGATAACTGATAAATTCAAAGTGGGGGCTTAAACAAAGTGCTGCCCATCACGATTGCGGCCAGTGCTGCCCCACGTAATTATTTGTTTTGCTTATAACTCAATTATTGCTCTTCTGATAGGGAAGCGATGTATGAGGAATCGATAAGTAATGATGATTAAAATATATGTCTAAAAGTTCCAAACAATCTATCTTCAAAATTGTGGGAGATATGAGGTTTTTATTGTGCAAATTGGGGGGAGCCAACTAACTTCGTTCATCTGATCAAAAACTAATGTATAGGGGTTCGAAACTAGAAGGGAGATGTGAGGTTTTCATTAAATTGTGGGGGTGGCAACTCTACTATTGTTCGTCTGATCAAAAAAAACCGGTGCATTAGGGCTCGATAAGTATTGATGAGTAGAATATATGTCTAGAAGGTTCAAATAACCTAAATTCGATATTCTGAGAGATTTTAGGTTTTTTCAAATTGCGGTGGTGGCAACTCTACTATCGTTCATCTGATAGGGAAATGATGTATGGTAGATCGATAAATAATGATGAATAAAATATATGTCTACTTTTGGCTTGACATTTTAGGATAATAAAATATAATAATATATATTATATATATTGATAATAAAAATTTTATACCATAAAAAAAAAATTTTCTTAGTAAAACAAATTTTCCGACCGATCGGTTCTTTGGCAGCTATATGCTATAGTCATCCGATTTTGATCAATTTTTTCGAATTTATGTGAAAGTATATAAAACTATTATATACCAAGATTGGGGACGCTACGATAGAAAACAAAAAAGTTTTTCTCCCTAGAAGTAGTTTTTTGACCGACCGTTTCTATGGGAGCTATATGCTATAGTGATCCGATTTTGATAAATTTTTCCGGTTATGTGAAAGCATATAAAACCAACATATACCAAGATTAGTGACGCTACACCGATGGAAAACAAAAAAGTTTTTCAAATAGAACTAGTTCTTAGACCGATCGTTCCTATGGCAGCTATATGATATAGTCATCCGATCCGGCCGGTTCCGACATATTAGTTGCGTGCAGTAAAAAGAAGACTCTGTGCAAAATTTCAGATCGATAGCTTTAAAACTGAGGGACTAGTTCGCGTAGAAACAGACAGACAAACGGACGGACGGACGGACAGACGGAAATTGAACTCGGCTCGTCGTCCTGATCAAGAATATATATAGTTTATGGGGTCGAAAATGAATATTTCTATGCGTTACAAACTTCTTGGCAAAATTAATGTACACTTTTCAAGTGTATAAAAATGCTGGATTAGGTTATAAGACCTTTCCAAAGTTTGAAAACTTTGGTCAATGTTTGTATGTCCTCTTGGAGAATTTTCGAACATATATTTAACATAATTTACGGGGTTTTTATTTGATATATGTTTATTGCTTTCTATTGCACTCATAGGCCTTCTTTTTAAATACTTTTATAATAAATTTATTTTGTTTGAAAAATTACTAAAAATTAAGAACCGAACCTTCTTTTTTAACAAGTGGTGCGGTTAGGTTCAGGTTCGAGGGATCAAAAATTTAAAATGTTCTGTTCATGATACCGTTCGGGTTTTTCGAAGTACCAGTTTAAGGGGTTCGAGTCAGGATCGAGTCAGCAACGCTACAATAACATCTCGACCACATCTGCTTTAATTTGATGCGGCGTTACGAAAAGAAAAACAAAAAGGCAAGCGATTCCGGAGCCAGCTCGCAAAAGCAGTAGGCAGCAAAAACAAAATACAGGCGGTGAGCGCGACCGGGGCTTGGGTAGACACACGGCTGCTCGATTCGAAGCTTGATTAAAAGGGGGTTTTGTTTTTGTTGTTGTTGGTGTACAACACAGGTATACACCTATTTAAATTCCAAAGCACGTGTCTCTATCTCTTTTAGTTTCTAAGATCGACGCATTCATACAGACAAACAGTCAGACGGACATGGCTATATAGACTCGCTATTGGTGCTGATCAAGAATATATGTATATACTTTATAGGGACACAAATAGTTCCCTCTGTCTGTTATATACTTCTGCACAACTTCATGATACCCTTTTTATACAATTTGTATGGGTATAGGGTATAAAAATTACTCATACGCCTCGTTAGCAACATCAAAATTTCAACAATCTAGAAAGTACTAAATTTTTGCTATCCCAATTTAAACACCCATTCATAACCTTGAAAAACTTTCGTAATATGCCAAAAAAAATTAGATTTCCTTCTATTCTGCACTCACAAATATTCATTTCTCAATAACCAAATCTTGTCTATTTGGTATACTCAACTCAACCATTTAAGCTGGGCGAAGAGAAGTTTCTACAGTTTTAGTTGCCCGAACTTTGTCAAGTGTTAAAGTCGCCACAACTTTTTTTTTTTGCAATAGCAACAAGTTTGTTTCCGTCTCCGGCTCATACCCAGACCCAGTCACATGCTCAAAAGTTACACCAGACTCTCGTCGCTCGCCTCCAAACGCAGGCACAAACAATTGACTTTTGAGCACCGCCTCCGTCCTCAATGCATTCTCAAAGTAAAAAGGCAAAAGCTAACCATATGAGACATGCTCTCGTAGTTGTTACTTTGTTTTTGTTGTTTCCTATACCACACACATATGGTAAGAGTAGGGAGAGGGAGGCGGCAGCAACAACTTTTGCCTCCGCCTCACTTTAAATGCCTGCAGTGTTGTTGTTGTTGCTTAATGCCAACTCAGTAAAAAATTAAGCATAATAATAAGTAGACGAGTGGCCACCAAAACTCCTAACAGAGGAGGAAAAAAAAAAAAAAAAAAAAAGAGAAATGTGGAAAGAAGCAAACGCCGCCAGCTGCCCCGTATTATTATTACAGTCTCGCTCGCTCTCTGTCGCTCTTTCTAAGCACCACTCTTGCTTTCGTCCTACCTTCTCTTTCGCACTTGGGGCCAGACTGAGGCGCGCTTGTTGCTTCACTTGTTGACAGGACGCAGGCGCATCAGTCAATGGAATCCACAGCTAAAACGTATACGCGCCGTTGTGTATGTTACAGGTGGGTGGCTGGCGGTTTGGGCTTTGGTCTGATCCTGGTCTGGCATGCAACAAATGCATATACAGTTATACTTCTTTTTGTTTTTGTTGTATTCATGCAGTCGGGTCAAGTGCTGCCGTCTCACTCCACATCATCAACTGGTTGCCGTGTGGATGCCATTTATGGACGGCCAGCTTCAACAGGCTGCAGAAACCGTTTTTCATCCCTTTTTGGTTGCGACACCGCGCCCAAGTTGCCATAGATACCCACTCCGCCCCCGTGCTGCCTCACTCAACCACTCGGGAGCGTCGACGTTGACTTCGCTGCTGCTGCTGCTGGCCCAGCATGCGCTACCTAGACTTGCTGCCCGATAAATTATTAGACTTCATAACAGTCACAGTCTGACTGCCAACGGTACTGGTTCCTCCAGAGTTGTGGCCTCTCCAGTTTGTCCCAGTGTTTAACCAAAAGCCTCAAAAAAAATAGATCAAAAATTGGCAAATCTATGACTAAACATTCAACTGAATTGTGCAATTGTTAACAAACTCAAAGTTAAGCCAATCAAAAAAGTTACCACAGAAGAAGAAAAAAACATAGCATACAATTCAGCGCCTCTGAAACATGGCCAGGCTGGGCCAGGGCCACCATATGGTTGGGTAAGTAGATAAAACTCAGGTTATTAACTTTAGCTTTTATCATATTAAATATTAAATGTAAGCCCAGTGTTATTTAGTGTTTGGTTATCGCACATCCAAACCCACAAAAAACAGGAGGAGGTGTCAAGGAATTTGTGTGGCAATGGAGAGGGGGATGGGGGAGCAGGCCAACATATGGCAGCAAATTTATGGCACAGATAGACGTGAAAGTTCATAGGAAACGTGCCATTAAATTTTCGTGTCTTTGACAGCAAACCGAAAGCCAAACAAATCAAACTGGCAAATTGAATTGCTAACTTCGTGTCCAGCCTGGTTGGCTCTCTGTCTTCCTGTGTGTGTGTGTGATTGATCATTGTGATATATTGTGCCAACACCTAAATGTCAGCTTTAATTAATGTCCTGTGTTGTAGTGACATGGGTTGGTGTATAAAATTTAATTTCATTTTAAATTAAAACTTCACTCAGGAGACACCCAGACAGCCAAGCCAAGCCATAAAACTAGAAATGGAAATTTAACACCTGTTGATAACCCACTAACGTACACACACAGAGACAGAGAGAAAGAGAAAGCGAGGTCTCATTAATTGGGATTGGGTGCAGCAGTTGGCCGGAACTGTTTCTAAATTTATGACCAAGCTCATATGCAAGCCCCAGGCCCAAGCCTCAGGCCAAGGCCACAATGCAGCAGCAGCAGCAGCATATTGGCATTTTATGCTGACTAAAGGCGGGCAATAAAAGAAATTAGTAACTTCAGGGGCTTACGCCACCACACAGATGCGGTCAGCATAGCTTACTGCAGCCACCTTAACCAAATACCTTTTATTAAAAAAATGTATGAAACAAAACTTTTGCTTTGCCGTAAAAGTTGTAGAAAAATATTTATTTTATTTTTTAAAATTAAATTTAATTAATACTGAAATTAGTTGAATTAAGGGGTAGAGTAAGAAGCAAAGCGAGCAACTTAAGATCAGCAAGGTTTTTTTTTAAAATCCATTCTCTGAGTAAAGGGTCACATCACTGCCGCGACGCTGGCCCCCCGCTAAAATGCTAAAAATCATTTAACTTCCAAAATTTCTGTGTTTTTTAACCGATCTTATTTAACAACTTCAGATTAGATAGATATAAGCCCTAAGCTAATGTGTTTTAAGTCACAAAATTCTCACTTTAAAATTGATTTTCCATATCTAAAAACAAACTTGATCTGCGTATGGTATACACCTACTTACATACCAAAACACTTGGCTATATCTCTTATAGTCTCTGCGGTCGTCGGCTGAGAAGCTGGCCCCCGACATTTATTATAAAACGATTGACGACGATTCCAACATGGCTTATCTTATAGTTCTGAGTCGCGACGCTGCAGTCGCGACGTTGCAGACGCAACGCTGGCTCCCCGCTAAAATGCTTCAAATCATTTTACTTCCAAAACTTCTGTGTTTTTTAACCGATCTTATGTGGTAACTTCAGATTAGATATAAGATCAGATAGTCACAAGGTTCTAACTTTAAAATTGAATTTTCAAATCTGAAAACAAGCTTGATCTGTGTATGGTATACATCTACTCTACTATAGTATGTATACATTCCAAAGCACGTGGCTCTATCTCTTATAGTTTCAGAGATCAACGAGTTCATACAGATGCCAGTATCTGTCTCGGGTCAAGTTTTCTGAGCCCTTCTACAGTCAACATTTGCTGTTTTCAGAAGATAGTGAGCTTGTCTTAATCGTGATGATCTTAGACAATTGTCAGCGTCCTAGGGATATTGCAAACACATTGCAATGAATACAATCAGTATCACAAAAATGTTGTCAAAAATGATCCCAAGCCCGAACTAAAGCATAAATAGCAGGACAAATCCATACACCAAGTAATTGCCTATTTTGAAGAAGTCACTATGAAAAACGAAATTCATTTTCTTAATAAGACCAATTCTCTGACCGATTGTTTCTGAGGCAACTAAATAATATATTTATACGATTTTTATCCAATAACTGTTGAGTTAAAAGACTAAGGACCGATTTTTCATATCCTACATAGCACTAGCTGTCAAATAAACTTACCAATAACTGAGTAACATGTGTGTTTATCTAACACATAGCAGCTATCTAGTAGATGAGAAATTGGCCCTAAATAGCTTTTCTCATTATAACCAATTCGCTGACCGATCGTGGCTATGCCAGCTGAATGATATAGTTATATGTTCTGGCTGGAATTCTTTGAAACATGTACATGTGACAAGTTTTACTCCAGATAGCCTTAAAACTGAGGATCTAGTTACGCTCTCAGTCTATTCGCTTTCTTAGTTTCTTTTGGACGACTAAATCGACAGATTTCTAATCAGTTTAAGTGTGGCGCCACACGAACTGTGTTATGTGCTGTCTATCGCCACGGCTTTGCGCTCTGGAATCGGACTCTCTGGGGTTTTAGCAGATTCATTTAATCAGCCCTACCCGTTACTTATCGAAATGTTTATTTAGGATTATCTATTATTAAATCACAAAATGCCCAGCGTAATTATGGTACTATGGTTCATCTGATCGGGAAACGGTGTATGGCGTTAACTCGACCATCGTTTATCTGATCGAGAAATGACGTATTCCCTTTAAGGTCCGATTAATCTAACTTCAAAATAATGGTCGATATGAGGTTTTTACATTTTGCTAGGTTGAAAGGGGGCGTGATAAAAATTTGAAATAAACTTTAGACAATACAAGTCTACACTGAAAAAATAGTAGCTTTAGCTCTTCTAGTCTCTGAGATGTAGGTGTTCAAACATACGGACGGGCGTAATATCTAGATAAATTTTACATATTTAAATATTCAAATCCGACTGACTGATTCATCAATGCTCAGGCTAAACGGCTTAAACATTGGCTGCAATTTAACCCACACCTTCATTTGGAAATGAGAAGGCGCTATTAGAAAGGATTTCGGAAAAATCATACGATTGATTGAGAGATTTATTCTTTACTCATCGTTATTTATCAATCTACCATACATAATTTCCCGATCAGATGAACGATAGTAGAGTTGCCACCCCCACAATTTGGAAAAAAAATATATCATATTTTCCACAATTTGAAGATAGATTGTTCGAACCCTCTAGAAATATATTTTAATCATCATTGCTTATCGATTCATCATTAACCGTTTCCTGATCAGAAGAACGATATGCGAGTTATAAGCAAAACAAATAGTTACTTTGGGCAGCACTGGCCACAATCGTGATGGACAGCACTTGCTGCAATCGTGATAGGCAGCACTTACACAGTTTGTGTGACCTTACACTTTTACAAATACAGAGTATATTACAGACAGGCTTGACCGACTTTTTAATGTGTTTTTTTTTTTTTAATTTATAATAGCAGATTTTTCCCAATATTCCCACAAAAGTCTTATTTTCCCTTAAAGCAATGCCAGATGATAAATTTCCTAAAGTATGCCATCATATGGCGCATTTTCTGTGACCATTTGGCTGACCAAGCCTTGAGACGATCCTTATATGGCGCTATACGATACGATTTTGATCAAACTTAGCAAAATTAGGCTGGGCTCATACTGTTCGACGCATGAGACATGACAATCAAGTAGGCCCTTGTGTAGTCTTGTTTTCATTGTGAATAGCTTGTCATTTGACATTCAAAATAATACAATATGAAGGCAGGCTTTCTAGATTACCATGTATCATACTCAACTCAGCTTTATGTTGAAGCAAAATATTTAAAAGTTAGAAGTTTAAAGACTCATTTATAAACAAATAAATGTTTTTTTCGCTTAGTCCGAAATTTCTTTATGAAGAAGGCAAAACTTCATGATCTACCTGAGGCAAGTAGTTTTCCGATAATTCTTCTTTGCTTTTCTTCTATTGATCTGAGGGTTATTTGCTTAACAATAACTCGAGTTGACAGGCGAATTGGAACTATAGAACTTCACAATGCATAATTAAATCGAAGAGAGCTTCATGATATAAACTTCACAAGGACGTAGTCATCCGAAGTTTTGCTCACTAGACTAATTTTATGACCGATCTTTTATCGTATGGTAGCTATTCATCATAGTCATCCGACAAATAATGGTAATATTTAGTAATGGTTCATTTAATATGCCAATGATACAAGACAAAGTGCTTATAAATTAAATCATTGGTCACAAAAATAAGAAAGTTTGGTCAAGATAGCTTTAAAAGTGAGATTCTTCCTCTTCATATCAAAGAAACAGTCAGACGGACCGGATTCGAACCTGAAACTTGGATTATCTCTGTTAACCTGAATCCAAAAAGCTTAGTGGTTCCAAGGTTTAACCTTGGAGTAAAAATCTTTTGAATTTTTCGAGGTTTGCTGTTTATTTGATCGTTCCTAACCAACCTTATGTTGGATCAATTTAAAATGGTAAGCTCCGAACACTCTACCTTTTGGTACCTCTAGCTCTGGGATCTGTTAGTTCATACGGACTAGGCAGATATGACTATATCGACTCGACTGTTAAGGCTGGTTAAGAATTTATGTTCTTTATATGGTCGGAGCACTTTATACCCCAAGGATTATGCCTCCTCGTGCAAAATAATGTTTTTTTTAAACAATTCCTTAAAGTTTCCCTTCATTAAGCTCTGCAATATCTAAAGGCTACTTCAAAACGTAAGTACCATTTATGTTATTAGTATTTTATATAAATCCATTTGCTAGTTACTTTTCAATATTATGTATCGTTAAAATCCCAAAGCTGTGAAAACATCAAAATTCTTTCAATTTTTTGCACAAAAACAAAAATAAAGGAAAATTGAAAGCATGTAAGAAGAAAACATTTATGACCATTAAATGGCTTTAAGTGCCAATTAATGTTTGACTTACACAGAAACCCACAAAACTGACCGAAACCGAATGAATGGGGTGGGCATGGGCATGGGCAGGGTTCCAGCTGCCAGACACACAAAAATCATCTTATGACACACAAGTATAACGCATTTTCAATCAATAAGTACATACTTATCGTAACTTTTGTGCGAGACTTTTAAAACATCAATTATATTTACGTATTGAAGCGTATTAATGTGTCCACAGCATTAAATAGTGGAAGTAGGAGGAGAATGTGGAATGGGTGTATAAGTACACACACCTGATCCGAACTGACCAGTTCCTAAGCCAATTTATGTGACACTCTGCCAATTAGAAGTGACTAATTAGTTGGTCCCACTATCCATTCCCTAGTTCATTAGCCTTTCTTTATTCTCCTATCAAACTGCTGCGGCGGCGGCGGCGGACATGACAGACAGCCAGGATGTGTCGCAATTTGCGCATACTTGTTCAACTGACTTTCATAATTAAAACAGCATATTGCACACAACAAAATGCTGATTAAGTGCTATTATGTTTGCCAGCTGCAAAATGTCAACAAATTATTAATTTAGTCCCTTTTTTCCCCCAAAAAATAAAATACGAATATAAAGAAGAAAAACAATGGCAAAAGGGATATATAAATTTGCCATTCAGTGTAAAGTGTTTACTGTGGCCTGAATGCATTTTTAATTAACATGACATTCAACACCCAGAGCAGGCAGGGACAGGAAGTGCAGGCAAAGGCGTCCAGTTGACTGTGAAAGTGACTTTGTTTGTTGGTGGTTTGTCTGAATATGACATTTTAATTCTTACTCCGTTAAACAATAACTTTGCAATTTGATTTAAGAAATTGTTGCAAAATATTTGCTCATGACTTTTGGTTTTTTTTTTTTGGTCTGAAGCAAATTGGCAAATGTTTCTGTTTGACTTTATTTTATGTCAGACATTTGCAGCGAGGGGCTATGGTAAATCTTTTTGGTATTCAGCGCATAAAGCAATAAAATGCAACTTTAATTTTGTGTGGTTTTATTAGCTTAGAGTCTGAAAAAGTACGCAAGCAAAAACGTATACGGGCGGATTTTCCAAAATTAGAAAATCGAATTACTCAGATTTTCTAACCAGGAACTAGACTATCCTATGTGTTCTACAAAACGCTTTCGACTCCAAAATCGACCTTATTCCAATAGGATTTGGGTCGTTTTTAGGGTCGAAAGCGATTTGTAGAACACATGGGTATACTTTTTTGAAAGTTCTTGACGTGCTGAATCCGAATCTAAAGTCAGAATAGCCGTAGCATGTCAGGTTTTTCCAGATATTCTAAACTGAAAGTGGAGAAAACACGATTTTTTTTTGCTGTATTTGAAGTTTTGTCACATCAAGGCATAATGTTTAATTAAATCTTATATAAAAATTACTATTTCACAATTAATTAAAAAAATTCTTTCTTTTCCTAAGTTGTCAAAATTTGTCAAAAAATCTTAAGCTGAGTAAGGCTTTATAAGTTTTCGACGATTTCTTAGAAAATTCAACGAAACTATTTCGTCCGATATTTGCATACTTTGCTCAAAAGCGAGTTTCAAGTTCATCGAATGAATAATAGTTTTTTCAATAGAGAATTTTCCGGACAAATTTCCCATCCTGGGGGCGGATTTTTCAGCATAGGAAAATTATTTATTTTATTATTTGACATTCTATGCTCACAAAACCGAGTTTCAACTCAATCGGATGAAAATTTGTCTTTTCAGTAGAGAATTTTCCGGGCAATTTTTCATCATGGGGCGGTCTTTTCAACATGACAAAATCATTTATTTTATTATTTGACATTCTATGCTCACAAAAACCGAGTTTCAAGTCAATCAGATAAAAAAAAATGTTTTTCAATAGAGAATTTTCCATCCTGGGGGTGAATTTTCCATCATTGAAAAATAGCATGTCTTATTATTTTACATTCTATGACCACATACCGAGTTTGAAGTCAATCAGATGAATAATAGTTTTCCAATAGAGAATTTTTCGGCCAATTTCCCACCCTGGGGGCGGATTTTCCAGCACCGAAAAATCACATATATTATTATTTGACATTCTATGCTTACAAACCGAGTTTTAAGTCAATAGGATGAAAATTTTTCTTATGAATAGAGAATTTTCAGGGCAATTTCCCATCCTGGAGGCGTTTTTTTTTTCAATATCGCCCATTAACTTGTCTAGGCAAACCCGAGTTTCAGGACAACCGGATGGAAAATATTTTATTATAGAGTATTTTCCGAGCAATTTCCCACCCTGGACGGATTTTCCAAATTCGGAAAATCACTTGTCTTATTATTTTACATTCTATGCTCATATACCGAGTTTTAAGTAAATCGGATCGAATGATAGTTTTTTCAATAGAGAATTTTCCGAGCATTTTCCTACCCTGCAACGAATTTTCCAGCATCGAAAAATCACATATATTTTTGACTTTCTATGCTAACAAATCGAGTTTCAAGTCAATAGGATGAACATTTTTTCAATAAAGATTTTTCCCGCAATTTTCCATCCTGGAGGCGGATTTTCTAACATCGAAAAATAAATTGTCTAAGCAAAACCGAGTTTCAGGTAAATCGGATGAAAAATATTTGAATATAGAGTATTTTCCGAGCAATTTCCAAACCTGGGGGCGGATTTTCTAGCATCGAAAAATCACATATCTTATTATTGGACATTCTATGCTTACAAACCGAGTTTCAAAACAATCGGACTAAAAGGTTTTTTCAATAGAGAATTTTCCGGGCAATTTCAAATCCTGAAGGCAGATTTTCCAATATCAGCAAATAACTTGTCTAAGCAAAAGCGAGTTTTAGATCAATCGGATGAAAAATATTTCATTATAGAGAATTTTCCGGCCATTTTTTAGTGGGCGGATTTTCCGAAATTTTTTTATCATTTTTTCCACAATATTAACAAACCAAATTTAAAGTCCGATGAAAACCTATTTTTTTCCAAATATAAATTTTTCATGTAGTTTTCCACCCCTTCGAGTAATTTCCCAAAACCCCGCCTAATAGCCTAATTCCATTGAAAATATAGGTACATATTTTTATGAATTTTGTTTTCCATATTTCAATATTTCAGGTTTCCAAATCTTGCCGTTTAGGCTCGGCGTAGATTGCCAATGAATCAGTCAGTCAGTGTGAACAAACTCTTAAATATATATTTTAACATAACTATACAACATTTCAATATTAAAATGTGTTATAATACTTTACTTTTCAAATTTTCTTCTAATACCACCCTTAACCTCTAACTCTAACAGATTTCTCCTTTTCGAAGCTTAATCTGAGGTCCAAGTAGAGTTGAAATTGATTTCAGCCTTTTCGTATTTTTGATGCTCCACAATTTCCAATCTATGCTAAGCATTTTGCCATCGATGCTTTGTGCTCCACTTAAATTTTGCAATATTTAGTACATAAATACCTACTTCAATAAATGATGAAAAATGCAAAGCTTCACTCACAACAAAAGAGACCCTTGATGTTTCACCCTCCTCCACCCATACCCATACCCATACATATATACATATTTAGCAACCCTCAATGAGCCATAACTTAAAAATGTGTGTGGAGCCCCAAAATCAAAGTTCTTTTTGTTTTTTGGGTGCCCTTTTTTGCATACTTTTGTTTACTTTAGCAACAACGAAGGCTTTTTTATTATTATTATGTTTATTATTATTAGAGAGAGACTGTGTTCCATGTTTTTTGCTGTTCTTTGCTTGTTTATTTTTTGCATAAATAAATTTGAAATGAAATCATGTGTCACATTAGCAGAAGGATATATACGTGTATGGGCTCTGGCTGCCTCGTCATCGAATATCATTTTCATTATGTATGTATGACCATGATGACAGGCAGGGGTGGGGTGGGGGAGGGGGGCTGTATCCACCAAGGTTATTTTTCGCGAATTTTGATGACATGTAAAATTTGATTACATGTTCGAATGCCATCAAAACAAATAAACAAACAACAAAAAAAAATGCATTTTTCTTGTTTCGATTTAATTGAGCTTGACAAATAACTTTTCAATTAGCAGCAGAACAAAAAAAAACATATTTCTATATTTATTGGATGGGACAACAACAGTCACGAACGTGCAAGAAGATACAAAAAATGCGAATCAAAAGCAACAACAGCAACAACTGAAGCAGCTTCTGTTTGGTCCATTGCACAGTGGGACAAAAATTGCACAATTTTACCAAAATTCTGTCATTTGTATGCCAGTATGGCTAAAAATGGGAAAGATTGAACTTATTGTCCCTTTAATATGAACCCTATCATATTAATATAAGTTATAGAAAAATCCAAACAAAGTTAAGTATTTTTGAAAATTTATTAGATTTTAGTTTTAGATTTGCAGAAAATCTGACAGAGAAGTATATTTAAGTACTGAATTAAGTCCATATACGAAGTCGAGAACTAATTAGAAGTAATGTAAAATGTTATTAAAAAAATATTAATTTGTTGTATTAAATATTGAGACAACTTCTATAACTTAACTATAAAAAGAATATTGGCTTAATATGATAAGCGTTAGACTCGCCATCACATCGAGGACTTACAGTCAACTGGACTACGATCACTGATTTCCCCAACTTTCTATGTCGACTTCCCTTTAACTTATAACATAATAATTAAATAATTTCAATTTAAAATATATCAGGCTTGTACCCATTTTCGATTTCGTTGAAATCATGCGATAGCTGTTCCCGTTTCCGAAAAACAATCAAATTATTCGGTTTCAAAAGTGGAATAAAAAGTTAATGGCGATTTTCTAGCTAACACAAATACTTACAATCTTCAAGTATTTTTATTTTATTGTATTTATCGGCAATCAATTTAATTTAAATTACATTTTTTTTAAGTACCTTAAAAAAACAACATAAACGAGAGCAAAAACGATCGAAATGAAATCGACCTATTCGCCATTCCACACCGCGCATACGCAGTACTATTCGAAATTGATAATGTTACCATACAGCACAATTATAGTTATAACACTAAAATGTTTACTGAGAATTCCTTGTAAAATGAAAATGTGAAAATGAGATGATAAACAAAAATGGATTGATAACTATAATTTAGATAGCTTTGGTAACTCTAAGGGACGGTTTCTGATCTTTATGGTTTTCAAATCAAGGTGCTTTTTAAGAAAATTTATGTTGCCTACTTTTGGGACGCGTTTAAATTCATACGAGGGTCCTTGTAAGCACAAGCACAGATATTTTAAGAGCGGCCTAAAAGTAGGCAACACCCATTTTCCTAAAAAGCACCTAGATTTGAAAACCACGAAGATGAGAAAACGACCCCAACTCTTTGGTAACTTTAACTGTGGAATCAGCTTTCTCTATTAATAGTTTGCAGTTATTGGATCAGATAAAAAACGATTCGAAAATAAAATCTATTTTTTTTTCTAAATGAAAACGATTTGGAATTGCAATCGTTTTACCTTTTGAATTCTTAGGAAAATGGGAATAGGCCAGTAAGTATTATTCATCCCCAGAGAAAAACAAAATTGATAGAAAATATGGCCGTCATTTCCACAAAAAAAAAATTCTAGTTGATATTAAAGTCATTAATATTAAAATCGACTCGAGCCCTTTGCCCCTTAATTGTGTAGGATTCAACGTGAACACACCTCTTTTTAACATGAGGTGATCATGCCAATCATATTGATGCTAGTCATTCTAAAGCCTAAGGATGCCTCAATCTCACGATTTTGTTCAAACTTTTCGGACACAGCATCGACATTTTGTTGCTTAACAACGGATTTTGGAAGAAAATCATAGAATTCGTTGATGAGCAAACAGCGACCACATGAAAGTTCATTTTACGAGTGGTTTAATGTGCTAAAGAATGTTGCTTCATCTACGCCATCTAGCGACTTTAAGCCACGCCAAAGATTGTGAAAAATAATTGCACGAAAATGTTCACGGTTTAATTTTTCTGCCGAGATAAAAGTTGCTACAACAAAAAGTTATATTAGTGACCTAGGCCAGATATATAAATAGCAACCCATGTATTTTATTGGAAAAAAAGACAAATTTCGATAAGTAAAGCCAATAACCTAGATTCTCAATTTTTTTCTGAAACTTTATCAAAAGTCAAACTATTTTGTGAAAGATTTCGAAATTTCGACTCAATTAAATAATATTTGTTTAATTCTGTTTTCAAAAAGAGAAAATTGGGACTATTTTTGGCCGAAAATTCGTCTCACTGTCCCACCGTGCATTGCAGTCCGTCGGCGTTGGCGGAAACGGATGCGACCAGGGCACAAAAATGGCTGTCAATGTTGGCACAAATTGTTTGTCACGCAGTGCAAATACTTCGTGCTGTTGCTCAGCTATGCGGTATTATGCGCGATTTATTTTCAACAAATGTCGAGGTTGGGGAGACAAGTAAACAGCAAAACGAAGACAATTTCGTGGCGAAACAAGAAAGGAAACCCGCCAGCAAAGAACAAAAAAAAAAAAAACAGAAACCAAATAAAATTTGATATTGGCAAACAGCAAAAATTTAAAACATGTTTCATGTCATTAAAGTTTAATGTCGTCAGACGGAATCAACAAAGTGGAAGGTGACAATTAAATTAAATTAAATAAGCAGATGGAATTTTAAATAATAAAGTTTATTAAAATTTCAATTGAATAAGAATAGAAGGAAAAGTTAATGTAAATCAGGTTAATGTCAAAGTTTACAAAATTAAAATCAAAATTCCAACTAATTGGTATTATGTAAAAAATAGCTGCTAAATGTTGTTGTTTTTTATAATAAAACTTCCAACTGTTGTTGCATTAAATTTGTGTAAACATTTTTCATGTAATTAAAGTTTAATAATGTTTTAAGCTGATTAAAGATGAAAATCCTTTGCTTATTACCTGAAACTTTTTTTTTTTTCTGGACAACTTTTTAATGGATTTTTATGTTTGCATTTTGTACGCTTAAAAAAGTTTGCCAAAGTAGTTTGATTGGCTTTTGCTTGCCACCAAATTGCAAAATAATTGCCAGCAGAAGCTCCGACGAGTTGGCCTCGCGCCCTCTCTCTATATGTCTCCATGTAGCTGTCTCTGTATGAGGGGGGAAATGATTGCGAAACAAGTTAATTTCATTGAAAGTGATGCTTCCCCCACCAACCTATATGGTATGTTCATTACACTTTGTAAATGCAACAACAACAAACGATGACAGCAAGTTTGTGTAATGTAATTAATTAATTACAGTGAAACAACATCGCTACCTGCACTGCTATGCACAGAAGGAGGAATAGGAGTTGGAGCACAGCCATGCAAACAAGCTGCCCAGGAGGAGTCGACCCCAGAATGGTGAAGCAACTTCAGCGCGCCACTTTTATTATTAGCCTGAGTATTCCTTATCATTTTCCTACTGGCACGCTTAGTTTCGTGTTTGCCCGGTAACTTAATTACAAATTATAGTGCAATTAATTCTGCGGCTGTGGCATTATTAAGCGGGCGCGCGCGTAACACTAAACCGCCAAAAGGCAAGCTAACTCCCCCTGCTCCCCACCGAACCAACCACAACCACCGCCCCCACTCAGCGGGTAAGTAGATGGAAATTAAATAAAATCGCAAGTGACCGCACAGATATTAGATTTCCTTTACTCCAAGGATTAAAACTGCAAAATCTGGAATCTTACAATGGCCACGTGTATGCTCGTAGCTATAACCTGATATATGAAATGTTATTGCTTGAGAATACACGTAGTTAACAAGATTCACTCAACGACTCAAGTGATTAAACATTTGCAGGTAAATTTTAGAAAAGATATGGACAGTGTGAGTGTTAAGATAACTATCTGATAGATAGTTTTGAATTAAATATGAAATGTAATAAATTGTTTAAGAGAATCTCAATATATATTTTTTAGTTTAACCCATTTCACGCCGCTGTTCGACTAGACGAACAGCAAAATTACCTATTTTTAAAAAATTCTCTCTGAGACATAGTAAAGCCAATTGATTAGGTAGATACACTATACTATAGTAAATTTAATTGGCTTTCAGATAAAAAATATTCAATCACCCCCAACCTTGGGGGTGGGATACAGGTGGGGGTTGAAAAAAAACCTTACATGAAGACCTCCTTTCTACAACCTAAAAAACATATAACTATAAATATTTTGTTTCCGACAAACATTTGTTATTGTGGGGAAAGATCAAAAATAGTCACAGAAAAAACAAAACAATTAAAAGTGACTGTTCGAGAAGTTGAACAGTCTCACCTGGCGAAACTAAAATGTAGAATTTTTTTGACAACGGATTCGTGTTTACTGGGTCCTAATAACCCAAAAAAAATGACTTTCACGTCTGGGGAAAAAATTTTTCAGCGCGGCGTGAAATGGGTTAATTAAAAAAAATATTTTTTTACTTTTTTCGTAGAATATTTGTTGTTAACGCTTTCCAGTTGCATTGACAATATTATTAAATAATAGTTCTAAATAGTTCCATACTTATCTTAAAATTTCTGGAAAGGGCGTAGGGGGCCCGCGTTTTGGTATGCAGATCAAAGGGGTATCTAACAAAAATTATTTTGTTGCTAGGCTAGGTGTATTTTAAGAAGAGTTAAACTTTTTGATCGTAGCTGTTTTAAGACAAGGGCAGCTAACGAAAATCAAAATAAATACTTTGAACCGTCGATCGATACAATAATACCTGATAACGAGGCAAAGGATGTATAAACCGCGAAATTAACTTATATAATGAATTGGGGTTCCATTTTTTGGGTATATCGAGGTTTGAGTCTTATATTTTCCACATTTTTAAAAAAGTGAAAGGTGGTTAAAACCTAAAACAGTACAAAATATAAAAATGAAAAAAAAAAATAGAAAACAAGATAATAGATTTTTAAAAGATAAAAACGCGAAATAAATGTGGATAGTAAGTAAGTGTGATAAATTGATAAAAAAACACATTTAAAAAAGGAAGGCGGTTAAAACGTAAAAAGTAAAATATTAAGAAATAAAATAAAAATAGAAATAAAACGATAAATTTTAGAGTTAAATTAGAGTTGAGAAGGAAGCAGACCACAAAATAAATATAAGGTTTTCTCGTCGTCGGCGTGTTTAGTTTGAAGTAAAAAACAAAGTCTTTAAAAAAACGGAACGGCACATGATAAACAGAGAGGTCAAAATAAAGAAAACTTTTTATGGTAAAGTGGTCTATATTTATAAAATGAAAAATTGATCAAAACGGATGACTATAATAAAATGAAAAAAGGAAAAACTTTTTCCAGTAGACACAACGTGTATATAGTTTTATATAGCAAAGAAAAAATTAGGACGGATTTAAATAATCACGAGTTCAAAAACAATTTAGGATTTGCAGGCAACGTGGTTTTAGTTTTATCAAAAGGAAAAATTCAAAATCGGATGACTACAACGCCAAAACGATCAAAAAAAAGAAAAAATTTGTTACAAGTAGCGCCTCGAAAACAAGGTGAAAAACACCGTAGCGAGTAGTTCTATTTAAAATTAAAAAGCTCTTAAAATTTTATTTCAAAAGTTAGTTTTTAGTGTGTACAGTTGATTGAGCTCTTAGATCTTCAAAAAAGACAAAAAGTTGAAGTTACACTTTGTCAGGATAAGTATTTGAACAAAAGTTAAAGTACGAAAAGGAATCGAGCTTCAGAAAGAAAAACAAGCTGGAATTCTAAAGAAGTTGAAGAAAAAGGCTGGAAGACGTCCTTCAGGAAAAGCTCACGATCAATTAAAAGACCGAAAAGACTTCAAATATTTTACGGCTCAACCAATTAAGTCACGTTTCATATTTTAAACAAAAAAATATACTAAAATCAATAAACCATAAGTAAGAATAAATTTATGTATACTGACCACGGTTATCAATATCCGATTACAATCAATGTAAAGACAGTTCTTTTTTTTTTTACCACGGTCGAATCAAAATAAATCAAATGACAAATTATCCAAAGTATAAAGAAAACGAGGATTTAAATTAAAAAGAAAAAATTCTTTATAACAAAAAGGTTTAACAAAAATGTAAAACAAAAAAAAAAAAATTAAAAGTGGACTATAAAATCTGAAAAATAAAACGTTAAATCCAAATAAATATTTCAAAGATGCCATAAAAAAAGTATACGTTTTAACCCTCAATTTAAAAACTGAAAAATTTTTTACAAGGAAATAACAAAAAATAATTATTAAACAAAGAAAAAAAATATTTAAAATTTAAAAGAATTCAAAAACGAAAAAAAAACAATTCAAATAATATATTTCAAAACATAAAAATCAATATTACGTTAACTTCAATTTTAAAAAAGTGGAAAAAAAAAGATAAAAACAAAACAAAAAACAAAACCAACAATTGAAAAAAAAATTAAAAAATTAGTTCTCTTAAACAGGGTATTATTCGAATACTCAAATTATAATTCAGAATTACACATCTAAAAAAGACAAAAATTTAACTCAAAAAAAACTAAACAAAAGAATTTTATAATAATATCAAAAATTAGCGTCAAATTTCTATAACAATCTAGAGCTTTCTAGAAAGTTCTACAACAATCGGGATGTTCTAGATGGTTCAATACTTATCACCAAACTTCTATAAATTTCTATAACATTCTAGAGCTTTCTAAGAAGTTCTACAAATATCGGGAAAGTTCTAGATAGTTCAATACTTATCTCCAAACTGCTAGAAATTTCCATAACACTTTAGAGCTCGGGTCCTTGCACATTGTGATGATGTTTTTCTATCACAATATAAAAAAAAATGACTATATTATATAGCTGCCATAGAAACGATCGGTCAAAAAACAAGATCTAGAGGGAAAAACTTTTTTGTTTTCCATCGTAGCGTCACCAATCGTGGTAAACATTAGTTTTGTATGCTTCCACACAATTCTGGAAAAATTTATCAAAATCGTATAACTATAGCATATAGCTGCCATATAAACGGTCGGTCCAAAAGCTAGTTCTAGTGAGAAAAACTTTTTTGTTTTCCATCGTAGCGTCACCAATCGTGGTAAACATTAGTTTTGTATGCTACCACACAATTCTGGCAAAATTTATCAAAATCGGATGACTATAGCATACAGCTGCCATATAAACGGTCTGTCAACAAACTAGATCTAATGAGAAAAACTTTTTTGTTTTCCATCGAAGCGTCACCAATCGTAGTATATATTAGTTTTATATGCTTCGACACATTTCTGGAAAAATTTAATAAAATCGGATAACTATAGCATATAGCTGCCATAAGAACGATCGGTCTGAAAACTTGTTCTAGTGCAAAAACTTTTGTACAATGTAGCCCCTTTAAGATTTAAAATAAAGAAAAAACATTTTATTTGCAGTTCCAAAGTGGAGTCGAACCCAGGCCTCCCGCACTTTAGGCAAATAAGCTATTCATTGCACCACAAATTGGCCAAATCATTGTAATGCTCTTTACTGTAATGCTCCTGACTTAGACTTTCGTTTCTATGAAAAAGACTGTCATTTGCGCCCAACCCGGCCGGTGTGACCATACCGCAATACCTAAATCCAAAATCCATCTACATGAGAAACCCAATTACGCAAAATCTACCTCAATGCATAATAAAAATGGCTTTCGAAAAACACCTGAATTTCGACCGTTCTTAAGAAATTCCGAACAATATAGCTCCAATTTAGAGGGGGGAATACGCGTGGCAAACATAAAAAATAACCTTGTTCTGCCTGCAAGTATAAGGATTACGTGTTCCATACACTTCAATCCTCTAGCTCTTATCATGTCTGAGATCTGTTAGTTCATACGAACAGACAAACACACAGACGGAAATGGTTATAATTTTTGACTCGGCTGTCGATGCTGATCAAGAATATATGAACTTTATAGGGTCGGAGATGCTTCCTTCCAACTCAAACTTGGTGTAGTACCAACCACAAGCAGCTGTTTAATCTCCTCTTCTTTCATTTTCAATGCAGCTGTTGTTGTGTAATTTTAGATCTCTCTGAAAACTGTTCACATAAGAGTTTTGTTTTCTATGTGGAATTTTACATGGTTTGGCTGACAAATGGTCGCGGGCAGTGCCGGGCCTCGTCCAGTGACAAGTTTTTTAGGCCCGCGCCCATCTCTAAGCCACACTGCACGCGCCCATCTCTAGTGTGGCGGTGACTGAAATGTGTAAGTCCAGCGCGTTTGGCTAAATGCGCGAGAGTGAGACAGACACCGACAATATGTAAGGAATGAAATCAAAGCTTTTGAATATTCCCCACACCATGTGCATATAATTTTGCCTTGTTCAAGCCTATTTGTTTGGTTTTTGTTGTAAATAGATCCAAATGTATGCCACACACATACATACAAAAGATTGTTTACTTTACTAAAGCACTCACCTGAGTATTTACGCCAGCTCGCTTGGTTGGAAATGCTCTGGCAGGATCCTCGGTGTCAAGAAAAATTTAAAGAAACCAATAAAACTCCATTTCCCTTTGGCAGCAGCCACACACTGATAATGAATTGCAACAAAAAATTGCACACACACAAGCATACGCACACGCGCGCACTTTTCTTGCAAGCTGCATTAGCTGATCAAGACACGGACTTTGAAAGCCAAATTTGTTATTAATTTGTTAACTAACACATGGCCAACACTTGATTAGTTTACTTTATAATATTATTCATTGATTTGCACTTGTTTTAAATGAATTTGGCAACATTTTTAGGAATTTGCGGCGCAGAGTCAAAATTTCGCGAGACACTGACGACAGCAGCAGCGGAGCGACAGCGACTTGATAACATATCGATATAGATATCTATCGATATCAATACGAGGGTCGTGAATACAGAATAAGTTATTTTTCGCTGGGTTTTTGGAAAATATGGTGTGTTATTTTCAGGAACTCCGACTTTTCTTTTACTGTGAACCAATCCTTGAACCGAACCTCTTGTGGAAAAAGTAGTTGAACCTGTTCCGAACCAAAACTTTCGGTTCGGTTCAACAAAGTTACATGTCGTAGTTTAGCGTGTTTTTCAACCCGAAAAAATTATTTTGTCTAATCAAAGAAGAAAAATAGACCAGCAATTACTCGAAGAAATACTAATAATTAGTTTAAATTGAAAATAAATTATATCGGATGTTCAACTAAACAAAAATACTGAAATTTTGAAAATTTTTAACAATTTAATTTCTTTTTAAAAAAAATTTGGTAAAACTTGGGACGAACCAAGGTTCAAACCAAAACCCTGATGCAAAATCGTTGAACCTCAAATTTTTTGAACCTTAACCATTAGCTTATAGCTTAAAAAATTTCTGAGATAAGGCTTTTAACCTAAAATTGGGATTATACCTTCAGACTGAAATATAAAGTACGAAAGACTTGGAACAATCCTAGAATTCTTGTGTCGATCCGAATAGGCTCATATCAAGTTCGGATCCTACTTAAAAATCAAGTACAAGAAAATCGGGATTGGTAAATTCGTACTCAAGACAATCCTTTCGTACTTGGTTTGAGAAATTCAGGGATCGACCTACTTCAGACATCGATTAGGATTGATTTTCATCAAAATATCTCGAATTTTTTTTACTGGTGCACACATATTTTGGGTCCCAAGTCAACTTACCAAGATTTGCTTGGTTTATGCTATCATTTTATATTGCTGTCATATAAAGCGTAGTTCTATTTATGCGGGTTGTGTTCATATTCTTAGCTTCTAAGAAGACTTACTTAATTTAGTTCTATTTGGATCGCTATTTTATGTAGCTGCCATATAATGAATCAGGCCGACTTACACCAAATTTCTTGTTTTTAAAGCTATTGAACTTATATGCGGTTTGTGCTCATACAGTGTTGCCCATATTCGACGGACCCATGTTTTTTAAAAATCAAGAAAAAAAATTTGGCGGTTGGCAATCTTAATCATTTAATTTGTTCCAAGTAGATTTGTTTACTCAATTTTGAATATGATATCTCTCAAATGGCGCCTGGCGTTGATGGCGTATTGTGCCCTTTTGCAGCATTTTCCATCGTTTTCGCAACATTTCGGCCGGAATAGCGGCTATTTCTTCCATGTTGTTGAGCCTCGTCTGTTGTTAACTAAACTTGACTTCAAATATCCCAAAGAAGAAGCAGGGGGTCAACGGGCGGAACGCGGGGCCAGTCCAAACCACTTTCGACACGGCCCGGAAAATCCAGAAAATCGTTGTTTTGTGTCGGTGGAGCGCCGTCTTGTTGAAACCAGAACTGCTCACGCTCGACGAATAATTGGCTCACAAAATTGTCCGCGATCGCTGGTTGATGGTAACCGGCCATTCTTTTGGAAGAAAACGGCATGACGTTTTCGCACTAACGCGCAAGTGACTTTTTCGTCTGAGAGGCACTGAACTCTAAGGATTTTCAGTGGCGTAAATACGGCAATTTTATTATACGGTCCATTCAATGTGAAATGGGCTTCATCGGCTGATAATTTTGTTCCAAATTGCTCGTCATCTTCGGCATTCGATGACTCTTTGGGCCCATTCCAACGAGAGGCTTGTCCGCAGGCAACAACTCGTCAATTGAATTGTACGGGAACAAATGCAAATCAACGCGAATAACCGTTGTAAAGTGGACCGAGCCTGCCAATGAGACGGGTTTTGGGATGTTCTTGGGAGCTCTCACAGCTCGTACGGCCGATACGATCGTTGGTCGACTTTATTTGGCCTCTTCGGATTAGAAAGAGCCTCAAATGTCATTCGGATCAAGTTTCGTATAAACCTTATGGTGTTCTTAGAAGGCGCACTTTTCACATTTTTTTAATTTTTTAAAAGCACGTTGAGTTTTCACATTGACTTGTTCTGTTGAATGTAAATTTCAACTATTTCCCTCCGTGGCGTGTATTGTTCCATGGTAAAATCTGCTTGAACTGACGCTTCAAACGCGGTATGTCATTAAGCGATCTGACATCTCGTCAAAAGTTATGGCGTTGCCAGATGGGTCCGTCGAATATGGGCAACTGTACTTTTGGCTTAGAAGACCTACAAAATCTTGTTTGGTTTGGTACTTCATGTAGCTGTTATATAATCAATCTGGGGCAAGTTGGAGCAATAAGTGTTAATTGATCATTGATCTATACATTTTTGTTAATAACTTTGTACTTAAACGTAAGCATATAATCAATCTGGCCGACTAACACGATTTTTTTGGATTTGACGATACATTATTTGCCATTTTTTTAAAATGGGGCAAGTTGGGGCAAGAAGTGTTAATGGTTTATTAATCTACACATATTTCTTAATAACTTTGCACTTATACGTTTTGCATGCAAAATTAATATTGAACCCCACATAGCTACTTATGTTAGGCTAGTTAATAGTCCATTGTAAACTCCTGCCTTTATTTAATTGCCTGTCTTAGGTATAAGTTTAGAGAGGGCTAATTTTAGCCCTTCATTAGGTCAAGCATTTCCTTTGATTCAAGGTTCCATATTTCCAAAGTGCAATGCCCGTAGCTCACCTTGTTTAGGACAACGCGCCATGAAATGGATTACATCTACTCTATCAGCTAGGTTTAAGCAGCTTTCCGTTGTTCTTTGTGGTGTTTAATTTAATTTGAGTACTTTAGTTCTAGCTCGGAAAATAAGCAGAAAATTTGCCATATTTTTATGAAAATTTAGCTTAATAGGAATTAATAAGAATTTTTTTTTAGTTATTTTGTTGGATTTGACGATACATTAAACGCAGTTTTTTTAAAAACGGGGCAATTTGGGGCAAGAAGTGTTAATGGTTCATTAATCTACACACTTTTGTTAATAACTTTGCATTTATTTGTGTGTGGATACATAGCTTTAATTTAAGGTCCTGCAAAATCTAAGGCAATGGTTATATAGACAAATTTTCGTCTAAATTTTTGCAACTTAGGAACCGTATTCAGTATTTTAGGATAAATTGTCACACAGTTATAAGTTCTTCACTATAACTTTGTATCTTAGCTATGTTCACCATTATCAAAATACTGTCCATATTGAAAGATTGCCCCGACACCCTTACATGCATTCTCAAACAAGGGGCAACTACATTTCGAATGACATTTACAAATAAACGCTTTTCTTTAGCATATTTTCCCCCCTTTTTTGTTGCCATTGAATTTTTACATGAAAAGATGAATTTTAATATTGTATAACAAAAGGAAATCTGCACATACGTATATGCAAATAATTGAACTTGATTTCATGCAAACGAGATATATAACGCATATCAAATATCAAAGCGTGTGTACAATGTACTTTACATACATATTTGATGTGTTATGGCCTTTGGCATTTAATTGGGAAAAATTATTTTGTAAAATTATCTTTCAATTAAAGTTTCTGTTTTAGGAATTTTGTTTGTTTGCAGAAGACATTTTGGCTTGGGGGGTAATATATTTGGGTTTGAATCAAAAAGGAGTTAATTAATAAGAGATATAATTACAGCCTAAAAGTAGGCAGCAAATGTTTGACTTGTGATTAACAGCACACACACACACACAGACAGACACATGGAGGGAAGTGGAGAAGTGTGCTTGTGTGTGTGATTTGCATTAATGAGATGCAAATTATTTGTTTATTTTTATGTTGTCACTTAACTGTCAGAAGGAGCCCAACAACATGGCGACGGCATCGTTTTTATTGAAAAGTTTCTTCATGCCGAAACAAATGAGCAAATAATAAGCAAAGCCCAAAGTAAGAAAAGAGAAAATATTGATAAAGCAGAGCGCAAAGATGTTAATCAAATGGCAAGCACGTTGCTCATAAGTATAGGCAACATAATAAATATGCGCGGGTATGTGGGTACACGCGGAGAAATTAAAAAAAAAAGTATTTTTTTTTTGGTCTGTGGTTTTATATATTTGGCCATATCTTGCGTAATCCTGCACCGATTTAAAAATGTAATATACGATATAAGGGCTAATAAATAGGCCTACTTAAAAGTAAAACACACTTAACACTTAAAGTTAATAGTTTTCAAGTTATTAAGCTTATTTAACAAAATTTTTACTTTATTAATTCAGGAAAATTCAAAAAATTAAAAGCATTTAATTTTCTTTTTAGATTATAGTAATACATTGAATCCGCGTCAAACAAGCTATGGCATGTTAAAATCTGTAAATAAATGGCCAAGATATACGCATTTTAAGAGCCAAATAACTCGCATCGTTTAACCTTTAGTATGAAGATTCATTGACTTATTTTTAGGCCTATTTATGAGCACAGATTTTGTAGATTACATTTTCGAATGGGAAATATGTAAAACACAGACAAAAAACAAAAACCAAACTATTCAAAAAATTTTTAAAAATATCAGAAAAATCTGAAAAAAATTGTTTTCGTCCAAATCTATTAAAAAATCTGTTTCGACAGAAACTTTGTTGTCTGTTATCGGTCATTTTAGTTATTAAATATGATTCATACTTAATTTAAGTATATATACATATACGAGGTCTGTTCAAAAAAATATCGCGAATTGAAAATCGAATATACTTTTTGAATAAACCCCATTCCCTTCCCACAAGCACTTTTTCTCGAGTGTATGTGCTTTGCTTCTTTGGCAAACACAGTTACCTCTCCCCCCTCCAGCCATGTCGCACGCGACAGGGTAACGCCGTCTGATGTTTATTATTGTAGAGGATACTTGGCTTGCTCACATCAACGAACTGGAAGGAATGCGCAGTGACAGCATAAGTTACTGAAAAGCTAAGCCTGGAGAGAGTGAGAGATGAGGCTGAATATGCCCAGCCAGACATTTGCATTGTTTTATTTACATACTTTGCCACAAAGTTTGGTGGATGGGGGCCAGAGGGCGGTATATCGATGATGGGGCGCTTGCATAACATCTATCAGGCATTTAAAGGCATCCTCACCTCATTATCATCCTCATCATCATCATTTTGATTAATTTGCAAACAGAAATATGCAGATTAAGTTAAGCATTGGATAATGCATAATTTGTTTATGTTTAATTTAAGTGAAATGGGATATTAACATACGCTCGAGGGTTGATCAATGGCTAACTCGCAAATGGAAATGAAATTAAACAAATATTTCATTTCACGTTTCTTGAATCTCTTCAATAAATCAAATACTCAATCAGCTTTTCTCATGTTCCTGTTTTTCAAATCCAGATGCTTTTTGAGCAAATTTATGTTGCCTAATTTTAGGCCGCTTTTCTAATATCTTTGCTTGTGTCAAAAAAGACCCGTATATAAATTAAAAAGCGGCCTAAATGTAGACAACATAAATTGTCTCAGAAAGCACCTGGATTTAAAAAACAGGAACATGAGAAAACGGCCCTAAGAGAAGAAGACTCCAAACATCATCCCTTCCAACTCAATCTCTCCAAAGTGTCCTCAGTCGAGACGAACATACTCGCCTGGTATCGCAATGGGACTATCATGGATGGCTAGTCAGTGGATTTTTGCATACTTTCAAATACAATTTAATTCTAGTAGGTTATGGTAAATGTGTGGAAAAGGCCGTAACAAAATCAATCTGAAAATATGCAAAATCCACTATCTAAGGGCCGTATTCTCATGTTCCTGTGTTTCAAATGTATGCGCTATTTTAGAAAATATTTGTTGCCTGCTTTTTTGGGCCGCATTTTTAAATCATATTCGGGTCGTTTTGACAAAAGCATAGATATTTAAAGGATGCCTTAAAGTAGGCAACATAAATTTGTTCAAAATGCAACTAGATTTCAAATTCGTGAAGATGAGAAAACGGCCTAAATGGTTAGTGTAATCTATGACTTTAAGCCAATAAAACCAGTAAAAAGGCAAAATATTTTCTGATAAGCAAGTAAAATATTGAAATTTTACTGTTAGTACTTGTACTCAATTGCTCACAACTCCTCATTTTATCCATATACCTTCTTTAGCAGTACCTAATTTTCTTCGTAGAAGTGCTATTCGTAAGAAGAAAATAAACCTTTTATTTTTTTCCCATGTTAAACCTTTCACGGATATTAGAAGAAAAATTTATTATCATGTTTTTAAGAATAAAAAATATTTTTTTTTCAAATATTCAAAACTACTTAACCGATTGAAAAATAATATTTTACCCGATTAGTGGAAATTTCCTACTCTTTGAACTTGTACTTTGCTTGACTTCATTGAATGTTTCGAACTCGAGATATTGCTTAAAACCAGGGTACGTACCAAAACTAATGTTTCGGTTAAATGATCTGTTTAGGTTCTATTTTATTTCGGTATTCGGTTCTGTATCGGTACCTTGGTTTTTATTTCGGTATACCGGTACGAACCGGTATAATTTAAAAATCCTTTAGGCCGAAGATATAATATAACCGTTAGCAACCTACACAACAGAATGTAGTTATAAAGAAGGAAAATTAATCATAATAAAACTTTACCCCGAAAAACCAATGTCTTTATAATACTTGGATAACTTGAAGAGCAAAAATAACTTTTCATATCTAATGGAATGTTAAATACACTGTTTTCCGATTACTTTGCACTGGTGTAAGGTAAAGCCCATTTGGTCCAATTATTAATTCTTGTAAATGCAAAAAAAAAAAGGAAATCCCACAACTAGTATATAAATTAACTGTGTTGAATAAAGGATAACTAAAAATATTTTGAAATAATTCAACCAATATAGTTGCAAAGAATAGGATATATTGTTACTTTAACAGATGGTCCCTTAACCTAACATTTGTAAGTTTTTGCTTACCTAACAGAAGGGTTGAGTACATTTTCTTAATTTTGTAAGGGTTTTACCCTGAGGAAATCCCCGATTGAATCAATAAAACCGAAAAAACTCAGAACCGAAACTGTACCGATACGATGTTTCGGTTCTTTTCCGTCATTTCGGTTTCAAAAATAAAGGTCCCGAAATAACGGTTCTCAAAACATAAACAATAACGGTTCCGGTTCTGAGTTTTATTCGGTTCTTTTCGGTATACGGTTCCGGTTTGACACCCTGCTTAAAATTTAAGAGTACTTACCAAAAAAAAATTTAAAACGAGAGGGCAAAGCTAACTTCGACTGTGCAGAAGTTTTAATACACTTGAAAAACTTTACTCCAACTGATTTAACCGGAAAAATATATATAGGATATAAAAATGAGATATCTAAAATTTTTAAATCATTCATAATAAAAATTTGATACATAAAAAAAATTTCATAAACGGCGTCTTATTATAAGTGAAAAAAAAAAACCAAAAGGAGATATAAAAAAAAAAGTTTTTCTCACTAGAAGTAGTTTTTTGACCGACCGTTTCTATGGGAGCTATATAATATAGTCATCCGATTTTGTTGAATTTTTCCTGTATCATGTGAAAGCATATAAAACTAACATATACCAAGATTAGTGACGCTACGATAGAAAACAAAAAAGTTTTTCTCACTAGAACTAGTTTTTTGACCGATCGTTCCTATGGCACCTATATGATATAGTCTTACGATCCGGCCAATTCCGACAAATATGCAGCCTAAGTGTATTTAAAGACTTTTTGCAAAAGTTTGGTCAAGCTAGCTTTAAAACTGAGGGAGGAGATAACATAGAAGCAGACGGACAGGACTAGATCGACTCGGCTATTGACGCTGATCAAGAGTATATATACTTTATGGGGTAGGAGATGCTACCTTCTATGCCTTAAAAACATCGTGACAATTTTAAGGGTATAAAAAACCAAGTTTTACTCACTTACTAGAAGTTATAGTCATCCGATTCGAAGAAAGATGATGAAAGATATCTTCACTTACTAAAAAATATAGTCATCCGATCCGAAGAAAGATAAAAGATTCCGTAGCAGCAGTAATATATTTCTTAAGCTCAGGTTTGATATTTGAATCTGTAAACTAGAAATAATTATTTTTTTAAATATAAAAATGAAACAAATGATCAAAGTACATTTATTAACTAATTTTCAGTTGTCGTTTTTTTTATTAATTATTATTATTGGGTATATTTTTTACACATTTAGAAATAACATTTAGCAATAGCAAATAGTCATAGCTATAAGATAACTACAATTCAGTAAATATCAAGTACACGTATAATATATATTATATATATATTATATATTATATATGTATAGAAGTAATCCGTTCATTGCTTATGGCATAACCCCACACACTTTCAACTTAAACAAAAAATTGGCAATAAAACAATAATAATAATAAAACAAAAAAAAGAAATGTACAAAAAAACACAATTTGCATTTTATTATATTTACTTAATCGAAACGCCCCCGAACATATATATCATACAAATTACAAATATCGCGCATAATTGTTTTCGGTTTTATTCATATGTATATTCACAGGTGTGTGTGTGTGTGTGTGGGAAAATCAAATATAACTGAACTAATAAGTAAAAAAGGCTAGCGGCCATTGTACCGTTATGTTGTTTGTCTGCAGCTTTGCAATTTTTTATTAATTAAATAAAAATTGTAAAATCTTTTTTTTTTTTTTTTTTTTTTGGGGGGAATTGTAAGCTGTCTAGCTCAAGCATATCTCACACACACACCCAACCCACCCATATCACGCGCACACACACACACATACATAGAGCACTCATACACACAGTCATACTCCCTGGCGTGCTGTGAGACATGGATGATTCTCTAGACATAAGTACACCAGACAAATTATCTAAAAATTTACTAGCTCTTTTATGTGTAACAACATCTTGTTGGGGCGGGGGGGGGGAGGAGGAGTAGGAGTAGAAGGAAGTCCCTTAATGCGTTGCTTATTCTGTTGTTGTTGTTGTTGTTGCGGTTGCTGTTCCTGTTGCTGTTGTCACTTGATTTGATGTATGTTGCGGAGTTTTCATTAGTTGCTCCTCCAGTGCCTGCGCCTTGTGGTTTGCGCCCACCACGTTGAGTTGGCAATTTGCCGTTGACGTGGAGCTGTCGCCTTCTATAAAATCAACTGTTTGCCTGCCATCCATCATTGGACTGGCCTTCGTCTCTGTTGCTGCTTCTTTGGCTTGTTTTGACGTGGCAGCTGCTGCTGCTGTTGTTGATGTTGCTGACTCGTTGTCCAGCAGCAAAGAGATTTGCTTTTCACCTGCCGCTGCCCCCGACTCCTTTTGCTTTGGCAAATTATTTTCTAATTGCGTTGCCTTGGCCTGGGCATCCACAGAGATTACTGCTGTTGCTGCTGCTGTAGTTTCATCCGACATATTTATAATATCCGCCGCCACGGAATTTAGATTTTCCAGTGTCTTGGACATGCCTGGCTGTTGCTTGTCTTCCGTCGCTGTTGCCTGTGTGGCTTGTGCATCATTTATGCCCACTGCTGCTCCTGTTGTTGTTGTTGTTGTTGGCGCTTCGCTTCCCTGATTTGTTTCGACATCTAAAATATGCAAGGAATTGGTATGGCAAAGTGAAAATAAAACAGGAAATGACAAGCGAAACATTTACTGTGAATATTTTTCAAACGAATTGAGAAATAATTTTATGCGCATTACAAGGAATTGTGGACCCACACACAAAAGCAACGGACAGATTTGTCGAGAATGTTTTCAATGTCTGACTCATCCCTCCTATTTGGACATTTATTGGTATTCACTCTCGTACGAGAGGGCAGTTCGATTAGTCAGTGAATTTTGGAAGAGAAGAATTTTTGTATCCAATTTCTTATCCTTAGATTTTTTTTGTTTTAGGGTTGACCTCTTTATTCCATTCAAATTTCTTTCTTCTTTATAAGCGAGCCTCGAGTCGAGCAGCCGTCTGTCTGCACAAGACGCGGTCGCGCACACTTTCTGTATTTTTCTTCCGTCCACTTTTGCATGCATTTTGTTTTTGTTATTCCTTTCAAAACGTCCCAATTGCCTGTGCGACTGAGTGGCGTCAACAAAATAACTGATAAGTGCTAAGGGCTGCTCATTGCCCATCACTTAACTGAAAGTGTTAATTTTTAATTGCCTTTTGATGTGAAGCATAAAAGGATTGGGTATGGATTAGAGATAGGCGTGGGCAGTGCACGGGCCTGGGCCTGTGACGAGTTTTTTGTAGGCCCGTTTTGGTCCCTGTAAACGGCATCCCTTCGGGGTTTTTCTACTTGCTTTGTCGCTTTGTGGTTTGTCACAGGCCCGTAGAAGAACCCGAAGCGATTCCGATAACAGGAACCGAATTGGGCCTAAACGGGCAAGCATTTTCCTGATCAAAGTCTTAGCATGTTCTTCACAACTGAAATTTTCGAGAGTCTTTTCTCTTTCGCTTACAATGCTTAAAAACTATTACAGAATTAAAGCATATTCGCCTGGCCAAATGAAATAGTTTCGTTGCTGCATGAGGTTGTTGTTGTTGTCAATTATTTTATTGATGGCCTAAGGCTCAGCTTGCAGGCCATAGAAAACAGAACTCTTTCATGAAAACAGTAGAGAGTTTTACCTTAGAAACTGAATATAGAGACTAAGAAATTGGTTTATAAGTAAACAGTTAAAGACCCAAAATATAAGCTTCAAAACCAAAAGTTTAATTAAACAAAGAAAATCAACACTTTAGCAAAATGCAACATAACTGTAATCAATTACAAAATAAAGAATTCTAAGGGCCATTTTCAGATTTTGGTCGATAGAGTCTAGTTCAGCTGCAGTACACTTTATGTTAAATAAGCAGGTTTTAAGTAAACTTAAATCCCTCTACTTAAACAGCTTTGCTTTTGAGGCTGATATAATAATATTTACTGAAACTTGGCTTCGCTCTTATGAATAAATAGCGAGATGTTATGCGATTTTTAATGCATTTTTAGAGTTGACCGTAGCATTGCTGTTAATCAAAATCTTTCTGGATCTGTTGTCCATATTCCTAACACTGCGGATATTGAATTTGTATGTGTCTCAGTCCGTTGTGGAAATTCTAAAAATTTTTTAAGTTGCTCTTACATTTCTCCTTCTTCTCAGGAGATCATTTAATTAAAGCAGAGCTCCCCAGCCATAGCCCACACATTCGCAATTCACACGGACAAGAGCCGAACACATGCCGAGCCAAGAGAGGGTTAACAAAATTCGAAAGGTGATTTTAATCTCCCATTTGTTTGTTGGATACCCATGCCTAATTCTTCTTTTTCCCTCCTACTTGTCGGCATAGCTTTTTGGACAGCATGCTTGAATCGTCTTTGTCTCAAGCAAAATTTTTATAAATATTCGCTGGGCCTATACTGGATTTGTTATTTACTGAAAACCCTTCAACGTATGTTACTCGTTCTTATCCAATCTCTAGATCCTTATCATCCCACCTTAGAAATTGATTTTGATATCCCCGGAATATCTGAGGAGTTAATACCTACAAAAACGCTGCTTTCAAAAAACTGTTTTTGTAAACCTAAACAATATGCTAGTAAATACGGACAGGTCATTTCAGAATCATATTTCCAGTATTGGATATAAGCGATATTTTTAGCACTTGTATCTGTCAGGAATTTGTCTCTTGCCTTTTTAAAGCTTATAAAAGAACTTGAAAAGCATCGGACTTTTCTAAATACTCGACTTCAAGGTCAAAATACCAAGCTATAAAAACTATCATTCTCAGGTACAAAGTAACTTTTAAAGTGACCCTCAAAGTTTCTACAAATTTGTAAATACCGAACGTCGTTCGAAATCCTTCCCATTTTGTTATAATGATATTGCATATCTTTTCTTTAAGTTTTTTCAGCCAACTTATTCCTATCCTATTTTATCATATAATTTTTACATTATTCTTCCATTTCACTTCAGTTTTAAATGTTTTACTTTCTTTTGTCAAGCATGACAATTTTTTGGACAACATAGACATTGAGGCAACTGATTGAAGTCAAGTGGGACGTCCACATCAGAGACACGAGCCGGTTCGCTCAGCCTTTCTAAAAATGCGGTACGAACAAGTTTTACGACCAAAAACTTCAAGCCTTTTCAGGCTCAGACACAAATTTAAAATCAAATAACCAATTGTGTATGCGCATTATTGAATTTGCGAGTATTTGCAATTGACAAGCTCGTTTTGTCTAAAGGCTTGTTTTGCTGGTAGCTCAAATTGCACGAGTCTCAACGAGCACTTGTTGTGAAATACACAATCAGCTCGCCCTGAGCAAAAGCAACACCAAGAAAATGGTGGAATTAAGCTTATCATTGTGAATGATCAGGACTTTCTTAGGGGCATGATCACCCGAAAAAGTATACTGCTTTGACTGTTTCTTGGTCTCTGGTGTGTGGAATGGAACTATTCTTCGCCCGCGGTTTCAAAAGGGCGCAACTCGTTTAGATTGGGGTTGGAAAACACTTCTTTGCTTTTAAAGTCGAGCGATCGGGGCACTCATCACTAATTATCCAATCACATTCCATAGAGTTGATCGATGATTTCTGACATG
Source organism: Lordiphosa mommai (assembly GCA_018904225.1). Taxonomy (NCBI): domain Eukaryota; kingdom Metazoa; phylum Arthropoda; class Insecta; order Diptera; family Drosophilidae; genus Lordiphosa; species Lordiphosa mommai. The sequence goes on along the minus strand of JAEIFT010000370.1, from coordinate 158,379 downwards.
AAGAACTCTTCAGAGTAATTTAGTAATCCACTACTAAAGCAATGAAATTTATAGTGCAAAGTCTTAGAAAGTTTTTCTGCTTTCATTGGCTGTCAAACACAAACTAAATGATGCAGCAAAGTTGCCTTCAAAGTCACCAACTTATCCAACTGCCCACGTATTTAGTTTCATATAAAAGGGATTTGTCGTATGCAGTTGAAATTTGAATTTATCTTCCATGCGATTTCACACGATTGAAGAGCCGTTACCGGGGGCAACCAGCCACAGTTATGGCAGCAAAAAGTTAAGAGTTTAAGCTGCCGATGGCAGTGAAAGTCAATGAAGTGTTACACTCGGCCTCAGTCAATTAAAAGTACGTCACCAAAGCTCACCTGAAGCCTGACTATTCGGCGGGTTATCCACGCCGCCAGCTGCTGCCGTCTCTCCCCGGGCTGCTGCTCTAGCGGCTGCCGCTGCGGCCATGGCCACATGATTACCCAAGTTGGGTATATCAGCCATATTGATGCGTTGCAAACGGATGCTCATCCGGCCATTGCCACCCTGACCCAAAAAGACGCGTCGCACAACCACATCGCGTCGCTGCAACCACTGACCGACCACAGGCAATCTTCTCAAATTGGCCAATGCTCCGGCCACAGCGGCAGCCGCATGATTATTGGCCTGTCCCTGATGTCCCTCGGCCGCCGGCCTTTGCTGATCCGCCTCACCCTGACGCTGGGCGGCAATCTGATGAAAGAGGCGCGTCACAATGAGGCGGGCACGTTGCATGGGTGGCTGCTGTGCTCCACCACCAGCCGCTCCGGCTGCAGCAGCAGCAGCTGCTCCACCCGCTTGCGCCTGATTGCGTGTTATAATATAGACATGACGCTGTGCCATAATGGCGGGCAACTCGTAGCGATGAAAGAAATATACCATCGAGTGCTGCAGAGTAGAAGAAGAAGAAGAAGTAGGTACAGCAGATACAAAAGATGAGCTGGGGTAGGTTACGCCATGGACTGGCACGTGAGCTCCTTTAACAATCTCCACGTGAGCCAAACATGGAAAACAATGCGATGGGTAATTTGTCATGCAGTTGACAGGCGTAAACACACACACAGCAGCGGCAGGAGCAGGAGCAGGAGCAGCAGCAGCAGCGACCCCTGCCCTGGCCATGGATATGGGTACGCCGCCTGCTTCTACCAATATTGCACAACGCATTCATTATTCACCATAGTTACCTGTATGAATAGATAGGACGAGAGCAGGGCCAAAGTACGGTACTGGCCACTGAAGCGATATTGATACGCATAGAAGGCAAAGTGATACAGATAGAAGAACCTGCAAGTAAACAGAAGGACGACGAAAAAAGAAGAATCATTTTTAATGTTCAAGGGGCAAAGCGATGCAGGATTTTCGTGCAATTAAAGCCAGCCTCTATACTCAATATTTGACTTGGTGGAAGAAAAAGGTATGAAATGAAAATGATTAATCCACCTTTAGTACGAAAAAATGAGTGGAAATTCTCTATAAAAACCAAGGTCGAAAATATAGTAAGCAAGTCAGTTTTAAAAAGTTGACATAAAATGGCATAATTAGCATTTTATTGCGTTGGACAATCTGGTCACACTGTTTATAATAAAGCTTTATAATTTCTCTTCAAACATCGATATATCGCTATATACTTTTTTTTTAATCTAACAACGACCTAACCTTTCGCGTCAAGCTTTGCCCTTTTTTTGTTTTCATTTAAAGAAAACTTCCCCTGAGAGTCATCAAATTAACTAGAAAGCTTGTGGGAATGATTCTTGGGCTGAATCAATCTGTAAATTTTGGTTTCCCAATACATTCTTTATGCAAAATAAAACTGTTACCCAATACGCTTTGTATTCAAATCTGAAAAAAACTTGATCTGCGTATGGTATACACCTACTTACATACCAAAGAACATGGCTCTTCTCAGGAAGTTTCTGAGATCGACGGATATATCGACTCGGCTATGCTGATCAAGAATATTTCATGAGAACAAATGTAACGTACGAATCGCTTATTTTTGTTCATTGCTAGAGATCTTAGTTATATAACCTCCTCATAAAAATAGTGGCTCCTAGGGTTTTTATACCTTTCAAACAAGGTATTTTAGTTTACTCAGTTCGCTTTAGTAATAAAGTAATGGCTGTTTAAAGTGCCGTTCGTACGTTACTAAAATGGGAAGTCGTGTTTGAAATCAAAACACATTTTCATTATTTTCAGTTATTTTTGCAGTGTAATCAAAAAATGGTTAAGGCCGTAAAGAAAAGAGGACTATTCAACCATTCTAAAAAACAGATTTGGTAAGCTCCGTGGAGTGGTTCGAATAGAATAGGGCACCTTGTCCACCCACACTAAATATATTATTTGAACATTGTTCATGTTTAAAAACGACATAACTCCAATCGGAGATATGACGCTTCAAAACTGTCGGAGAAAACGATTTGAAACGACATAACTCCAATCGGAGATATGTCGTTTTTAACTCGTCTGAGTTATGTTGATTTAAAGCGTCGTATCTCCGATCGGAGCTAAGTCGTTTTTAAATCGTTTTTTCCGACAGAAAAAAAGCGACATATCTCCGACGGAAAATCGTACTGGTCGAAGATATGTCGTCGGAGATATGTCGCTATGCCGTAAAAATTATTTTTTTTTAAATGGAGGACCCTAAGTACCACTTTAGGCCGTATTGTAGCTCCTTACAAAATCGACAAGAAGAGTCTTCACAATCGCGCATTTCAAAGTTGCTGGCCATTTGTTAAATTCTTAAGATCAGCTATGCAGAATTAATCAATAGCACGTATGCCAACAGCGGCGCACATAATATCCGTTCGACGAAAGAATATGACCAATTCCTGCAAATATATTTAATTAATATATTTTATTTAAATAATTCAATATTTTGCAGAGTTTATACTTTGTTGAAAATCTCAAGGTTCAGAGATTTGACTTTGATTTTATTATTTTGATCAAGAAATGTATGGTAAGATCAATACAATGGGTCGTGGAAAACACTGCACTGAAGCAAATCTTTTAGAGAATATTGTTTATGTCAAATGACAAGCTATTCACAATGAAAACATGACAACACAAGGGCTTACTAGATTATCATGTCTCCTGCGTCGAAAAGTGTGAACGCAGCCTTAGTTTGGAATGTCATTTTATCAATTCGAACCCAAATTAAAAGGGGGTGGGGTAATGCGTTAGCTCAGATTATCCAAGCATCTTATTCAAAATTTTTCCAATAATAGTGTCCAAAATAGGTTCTACTCGTTTTATTTGGGATCCTCAGGAACCTTTCCTCCAGGTTTTTCGCGAGCACCTCAGCCAGATACTTAGAAAATCTTGCCCAAGTGCCATCAGTCCTTCGGAAAGGGGAATTTTGGAGTTGCCTGACGTTTGCATCTCCTAGTTACAGACCAGAGAGCATAGTTGGTGCTTTTATTTGGAGAACCGAGCGCTAGAAAGTCTAATGAGTAGCTTTTTGACACGATTTGATACTCTGCGATAGACTTTATCGACACTAGGGTCACGGTTTCGGACATATTGCCTCCGGAGTCTTTTCTTGATTGGGAGCAAAGTGTCAAGGGCAGCACAATTACCAAATTTAGTTTTAGAGTAAATTCCAGATCCTTCCGAAAAGCCATAATATCTGTTCCTGGGGGTAACAGATTAGCTCTGGGCACAATACATAAGTATTGTTTGGGTAAATTGATGAATCTATCATTCGCTAATGGTAAAATTATTTCTTTTTATTTAATTATAATAATTTCACCATGTTCAGCTTTCTGAGAAGGGTTAAGAGATATCTGTTAGAAAGTATGGGCCAAGGAATTTTTGCCTTGGACGACTTAGAGAGCGGAACAAGTATAGAAAAAGTGTGCACCAAATGGGTACACCTAGGCTAGGCATGACAAGTGTTCCAACTAGCAGATGAGCCTGCACGTAGCCATGGGCATACCGACAGTTTTCTTTTTAGGAAGGAGGTTGGTGGTAATACTCAGTCTCGCTAGTTTGTCTGCTTAACAATTACCCTCTAGATTCCTGGGCCTTGAGAAATATTTAGATTTTAAACAATGAGCAAAAATATGCGTTCGAATGTAACATTCTTAAATCAGGAAATGCCCATTTTATGTATGTAAAAATGTATATATTGTATATGTATATATATACCTGGGCTAATATTCACTTAAAACATGCCAAAAAATTCATGTCTTTGGCATTTACACCCTCATCAACCACCACCATCTGGATAGATAGAGTAAAGCTGTGGATTGTGGAAGAGGGGAGGAGGGGGGAGGACAGGATGAGCACCCAAAATGATTACCATTCAATAATATTGTATTTAGGCAAGTCGGAAAATAAAAAGCGGCAACATATTGGTTTCTGTTTTTCCGTTTTCTTTTTATGGCGCGGCGGCAAGTAAATGCCAAAAAAAAATATAAGCTAAGAAGAAATGGGTCAGACACATAGCCATGACATAAGTGTACCATAACGGTAGCGTCTTGCAGGGAGGGGGGGAGAGCGGAGTGAAAATATCAAACTGCCAAGAAACGACAACAACAAAAAAACACTCAAGAGGATTTAATAATATAAATAATTGCTGGCGCTGTTAGTTGAATTGTTGGGCGCCAAAGACAACAAATAAAAAACACAATAGATGACAACAGTAACAGCAGCGCACAATGACGGCTCATTGATAAGCAACAGCAGGACAACAAAGCCTGGCAACAGGACCTTTGGCGTGGCCAGAACAGAATTCAACTTTAATTTATTTTTATAACGCCGGAGGGGGGGAGGGACGTTACGAAGGGCGAGTGGCGAGTTTGATCGGGTTTAGGCCGAGAGGGGCATGGCCATGATTGAGTTATGTTATTGAATTTAATTTGAGTTGATTGTGTGCACACACCCACACACACACACACACACTCGCACGCACACTAAACCAACATCAATAACGACAACGACAAATGAAGACACACGACTCTTATTTAGTAAGCCTTTCCAGGGCAATGCGCAAGGAGTAGCTGGCAACACATTATGGACACATCGTGCCAAACGCTTGCCAGCAATTTCCCTCAATTTCCCTCCCAAAACCAAACAGCCAGGAAGACGACAAGCAGGAGCAGCAGCAGCAAAAAACTGTAGAATATAGAGGAAGCGAGGCGACACGTAGACAACACTTATCGCTTGTTCGTTTCCGTTTCATTCGTTTTCCTAATGTAGCGTAGCGTTGACAAGCGGACAATCCGCCGCACGCTCAACCCAGTAACGTCTTCCTACCATGACACAGTGGTTGAACAGCAAAATCAAAATCAAAATTCACTGAATTAAGAGACTTTTGCAGCTGATTTGTCATGAAATGACGCTTAACCAGAATAAGGCAGCTGTAGTAAAGCAGCATTCGTTTTATTAAGAATTCACATTCTAACTTTCTTTTTCTGCTCTCTCGCACTCTTAGAGTTGTACGGTGTTGCACTACTTCTAAAAATGTGAAAAAGGTTCGATACAAAGTTTGGAGTCCGTCCTAAAGTCTATCTTAATGAGGCAGCTGTCGGTATGGATTTACGATAGGACCTTCACAGTGCAGCACTTTCTTTCTCCTCTTTCACTCCATTTCTAGATTTTGTTTTATGTTGCACTACTTTTATTTTGATTCAGGCTGCAAGCTAAAAAAAATCGAATAAAGGTTTTGTTAGAAGATCTACCTAATTAAGGCAACCCCAGTACAGCAGCATTCGATTTGGTATAAATTTACGATAGGACCTACAAAATGCTAAATTTCTGTCTACTCCCTTTTTTTTATTTCTTCACAAAAAAGAGGAAATTTAGATCAAATGGATATTATTTATATCCCTTTGGACTGAAAAAAAAATTTTTTTTTTTCATTCATTTATAATTTAACAATTTTAATAATTGATCTAAGTCTTTCATCTAATGGAGCTTAAAAACGACTAAAGGATAAGAAAATGGATATTTTAATATCCCTAAAAAGGATATATTATTCTTTCCAAATGGATCTTAATAGATCTATGTGTTGCTTGGGGTTGCACTACTTTTAAGCTCTGGTGCATAACTATAAACGCACCCACTTTTCCCAGTATTTAGTCCGTTACAAACAGACTATTGAAAAAAGTGTAAATAAAGAGTGAAAGAGAATCAAAAAAAAGGCATATACGTAATGCAACAATGTTATATCTGGTTGACTTATCTGTACAAAATTTCATTTGGGCTAGTGCGCTTGTGCTTATGTTACACTGCACAAAGTGGTCGAGTTTATAGTTATGCACCAGCAAACCTCTGGAATTCTACAGAAAATTCGGTCTTTAATATGTCGGCCTAGCTGGCCTTAATATAAATACAGCTAAGACTACTGTACGGAACCCCAAGTGTGGTGTGGAAGTGTAGGCTCTGCTAATTAGTATTAATACGATACGATTGTAAAGAAAATTAAATTCCTCGTGACGAATATCACACTTCTCGTGTGGAGCACTGGCAGCGTTGAAAGAAACCTGTTACGAGAAGCTGAGGAGGCGTCGTAGAATGAGGATAATGGGCTGGATTGGGCACACTTTGCGGAAAAATAACAACTCTATTACAAAACGGGAAATGAAATGGAACCCGATGAATGGTATTGGTTGACAAATCTAAAAAGACTTGGAGAAGTATTGGCAAGAGGAGCTCATATTAACTCATGGCTGAAAATAGAGTTCGATGGAGAGGAGGAGGGGTTGATGCCCAAAGAAATAACCACATTAATTATTTTTTTCATTCGTCCTCGATTAGATCTGAAATTAAAAGTAGTCTCTTTCTTTGACAACATGACTTTTGCTTTATTTTCCTTCTCAAATACTACGTTTATGCTTATAAAAAAATCATGCTTTTGCCCCTAAAAGTATGCAAATTTTTTTTCCTCCATTATTATTTTTTGAACGAGATAATTTAAAGTCAGTTAGGGCAGCATCATACATAATTCACATTGTGCATTCATTCAGATTGTCGGACCAATCAAAGGTCTACAAAATAATAAGTGTAAAGGCGATTATATCATAAACATAGCATACTTTGAAGGGCGAAAATAATAATTTTTTTATTTGTGCATAAACGTACTGAAAGTGTATTAAATTCAGATATTTTTTCTAAAATGTATCTTCATTAGGCATCGATTCAGAACAATACAATTATTTATTCGTTGAAATATGGAGAAACTTATATGATTTCTCTAAGAGCTATATAATTTTGTAAAGCGTCCCTGATTTTAAACAGATCGGTTTCAGATTTGGCAGGACATAAATTTAACAGTTTCAGATTGCGAACCGAACTGTTACTGAACCGTTGGCACTCTGAACCTTTTTCCAAACGATAAAAAAAATCAAAGAAATTGGGATTGTTTGTATACAGCAGAACAACACAGACTGCTGAGTTGCTGCTGCCTTGTTAATGAAGTATATAAGACTTAGCGCCATTTTCTCATCTTCTTGTTTTTAAAATTTACAGGCTTTTTGAGAAAATGTATGTTGCCTACTTTTCGGCCGCTTAAAAATATCTTAGCTTGTGCCTACAACGACCTGGATATGATTTAGAAAGCGGTCTAAGAGTAGGCAACACATATTTTTCTTATCTAGACCTAAATTCGAAAAACATGAAGATAAGAAAACGGCGCTTATTCCGCATTTACACGATGAAAAAAATTTGAAAAGGCTTTTGTTTGTTTCAAAGAGGTATAGAAGGGTAAAAACCACCTTCTCACCTCTACCCTACAAAAACCAGAGCTTTAAAAAAACTCTATAAAGTTTACTATATCGTGTAATATGGTATTAAATTAGCAAAATCTGGGTTAGAAAATTATTAACAGATTTATTAACTGTTTAAGGATCATTTTCTAATATTCCCTTTTTGTAAATCCAGGTGCTTATTGAGAAAATATAGGTTGCCTACTTTTAGGACGCTTTTGAAATATCTTTGCTTGTGTCTACGAAGTGTTAACCGCGGCCTAAAAACAGGCTACATATATTTTCTCAATAAGCACCTGGATTTACAAAAAAGGGAATATTAGAAAATGACCCTTAGACTCTTGTAAATAATTTTCTAACCCAAATTTTGTAAATTTAATACCACAGTGCCGCCATGTCAAAACGGATGTGCGCCAAGGAAATGCTATTGGCATTCATATCCTTCAATTCTAGCGGAAACGTTGGGTACGCAGGGCATAACATGAAGGGGGTGCTGCATCAGGCACGGGGACAACTGTTGCATGTGTGTGTGTGCGCGCGCGCCTGTGCATGGTTAAATAAGCACGCCCCCATCCCTGCCAGAGCTCAGATAACTTGCCTGCCTGCCTGTTGCAGGTAAACGGCGTCTCTGCTGATCCGATCTGCGTCATAAGTGTTTATTTGTTGCAAGCAAACAAACAGCGCCAAGTGAGAAAATGGGGCCAAGGAAGGCGCCTGCTGTGCATGATACGTAATGGTTAAAGTGCTCAATGAGCTTGTAAGCACTTGAGCCACACAGCTGCATAAAGTTGTAGGTGTGTGTGAGTGTGTGTGTGTGTGCGTGTACTTTTAACAGCATTTGCATATTGAGTTGCATATATCGAGTAATATGTGAGTGGAGGACGTTTAATCCAAGTGATTTGGCTAAAGTGAAGGAATATAAAAAACGAAGCCACCTGTGTAGAAGCATAAATGCAGCTCAACTCTAACTGAAGTTGGTAAAAAACATTGCTTAGCCAAACGAAAATGTTTACTGAACATATTGTTATTTTTTTTTATATTTTTCCAATATACTAGGAATTTTTTACACTCCTGAGAGCTCAATTACGCTCTTACAAAAAGTGTTGCCTACATTTGTGCTGAACAAAAAATTTTCCATTTACATTGATTGAATCAGCTCAAATTGAATTAATTTATTAATAAAAAAAAAAAAAAAACTAAAGCATGTTAAATGCGTGAAAACGACTCGTTTACATGCATAAATTGAAACACACACACACACAAACATTGCGCATACGCAACGTTAACAAACACAAACAAGCGAATAACAAACAAGAAGCAGCCACTACTATGCCAGCGTATAACAATGAAGCGATTTTCCCTCGTTATGAACACTCATCAACTGCACCTTCGAACAACAACAACAACAACAGCAAATCCTTTGGGGTCTGGGGGCAGCGGGGCCACTTCTGTTGACGGAGGTCGCGCGGGTAAACGGACAAAAGTTATGGCAGAAAAACAAACTTGACGCAATTATACTTTGCGTAACATGATCTCAATCAACACGAAAAACAGCAGCAAAAAAAAAAAAAAAACAACAAGGAAAAAGGGGAAAAATGCTACGGTTTCCAATGCCATTGGAGCTGAGGTGAAACCCGCCGCCGACACCGTGGCCACCTTTGAGACCCCAAAGACCGAGGCCAAGACCAGCAACAATAACAAGCGGCCAGAAATACATATCCTTACAAGTTATTATATATATATATATACAAGGAAAAAGTATGTATGTGCGTAAGTCGAACAGGACAGACTCTTGATTGAAATTAAGCCTTTCTTTTTGGTAGCTCAGTTAAATACTTTTAGGGTTGGAAACTAAGCCCTAACGGTGCGAATGAAAGAAGAAGCAAAGTAATGATTCCTTCACCCTTTAGCTTAGAAGTACTGTTGCGCTTAACAGCACATAATTGGATCCCTATATTAGCTAGTGGGCTTTATTTTACTTTAAGCAACTGAAGAAACAAGTGGGCGCGTTCAGCAGAGACACTTCGATTATGATCATTTTAAAAAAACTGTTCTTATTTTTGGCATACTTTTAGGCGGTCTTGTTTAATTGACTGTGAAAAAGCTATATAAATATCATCTTAAACACAAGAGGAAAAGTAGGCAACGTAAATTACTAAGAAATATATCCTTGATCAAGGAATTTTTCTGCTGAACGCGGCCATTGATTCAAACAATGTTACTTCACCCTTCTTCTGCTTTGACACCATCAGCAAACAGCTGAAATTCAATTTAATAAGGTAAATCTTAGTGCGTTTGTGTGGAAGATTTAAACGATGTAAATGCTCGTTTTAACAATAAAAATAGCAAAAATAAAATCTACACTGCTCAAATATGCAAAAGAATTAAAAGTATAGCAATGTTTGATTATGCAAAATGAAAAGTCCTCATTGCTTGGTGCCAGGCATATCAAAACAGTTTTCATAGCAACTTATTTAAAAATATTGGTCAAAGGTAACACTAAGTTGCCTTTCTTACAAAATAAGAGCTATCAGTTAGTGAGATAGGGTGGTGGTTATTAAAAATAGAAGGTCAAAATTTTGTGTAATTTCTTAATAAATCTCCTCGAGTAAGCTAAATTACTTACTTCCAGCGTATAGAGCCAGGTTTAGCCAAAATGCTTCATCACGTCTGGATTTTTTGCAACTTGAGCCAATAGTTGGTAAAAGTGCCAATTTTGACCATTTGAAGGCATGTTTGTTGCGTCTGTTTTGAATATCCTTAATTTTATCGTAAAGTACTATTCCTTAGCTTTAAAATAAATGATCCCAAATAATTTTGTGATTTTTCTAAACGAATATATACGATTTTAAATTCATGTGTTAGAATTTACATAATGCCTGACTTAATTTTGCTGTCTAAAAGTATGCTAAGCTAAAAGTAGTACATCGCCTAGTAATATTTAGAATATTATAGTGAAAGTTCTTAACGACAACCATAGTATACTTGTGGGTAAGGGAACATTTGGTCGGTTCGAATACTTGTATTCAAAATGGTATATCTTCGTTGAAAAAAATCGGAGAATTTTATGGGATTTATTTATTTTAAAGCTAAAGACTATATCTTTCCGATAATACAACAACAGAACATGCCTTTAAATGTTCAAAAAGGCACTTTTACCAAATACATTCTCATATTGCCAAAAATCCTGACGTGATGGATCATTTTGGTAAATAGATTCGTGTTAAGCACACGAAAATCATCTATGATCACCAACATTCCTTCTATAAAATGAACCAAGTTGGTGTAATTAAGGAAAATATTTATTTTTTAGTAGCCTTATTATTTTTGTATACTTTTGACTGGTCCGACAATCTGAGTAAATGCTCAATGCGGATTATGTAAGATGCTGCCATAACTGACTTTAAATTATCTCGTTCAAAAAGTAATAATTGAACATAATAAAGTTTGCATACTTTGAGGGTCAAAAAGCATGATTTTTTATAAGCATAAACGTAGCAATTGACAACCATTCAGACTGTCTGGTACCCCAACTTAACCACTCTTAACTGACCTCACCTTTTGAAATTACACCATGGATGAAACCTTTTTAGCCTTCGATATCTTCGTGGCCTAGACAGACCAGTAGCCAGTCGAGTAGTGTGAGGAAGTAAGCGTTCCATATAACAATTAAAATATGCTTCAACACTTTCAAATACTGAAGGTAACCCCCAAGTATCGGAAAATGGTCGAATTGCGGCCTTGCTCATGCACACCTCAACTCTTTTCACGGTAGTGTCCCCCATAATGCCCCAATAAAAGAGTAGGTAGGACAATAGATTTAAAAAGTCTGATTTTGCACGAATCATTCCTCAAAAGTAACGAAAACGTTTTGTTTTATAAAAAAGAATTATAAGTGAGGATATAAAATGAGTTGTTTATAATAACGACGAGCGAAAGCGATCATAAAGCAAGAGAGATGAGCATGCTTGAACCACATCAAAAGCCGATATTTATCAAAGAAAGGGAATGCTTTCTGTTTAGTGGAATAAGGTGTCGTCCACTATCCAGCTATTTAAATTGAACAACAAAAAAATCAAAGAAAAGCATCCCGGATTAGCCAATCCCTTGAAATTCAGTTTTATGTTCGATACGTATCTTGTGAGCTAAGAATGTCTTTGGTGCAAGGTCGGGGATATATGGTGAAGCTTCGATATTTTTTAACGGAAAAGATTAGGAAAAAGATGAGTTTCATTTTGTTACAAAAGAAGTGTAAAATCTGCTTAAAAACTCGAAATTTTAATTTTTCATACACAAGGCCTTTTGCCTTTTAGATAGTTTAGCAATAAAAAAACCCCAAAAAATAAGGTCAAAATGAAGATGTTAATTTGGGACTAAAATATATATAATATATAAAAAATATATATTTATATATATCAAAATACTTTTCCGTACCCGAGTGACGCCGGCTGTTTTAAGCTATGACTTGCGTAACAAGCGTGTAAACAAGAGGCAAGTAAAAGGCGTGCCAGGCAGAAGGCCAGAAGCAGCAGCAGCAGCTACTTGAAACTCCTGCTCCTGCTTTAACTTGGCACGCTGATAACATTTGCTCTTTGAAGCCGCCGCTGCCGCCGCCGCCTGGCAATGGTCTTTGTCTGGTTGAGCTTTAGTTTCCTTTTTTGCTTCTGCATCAGCGCGACAAACAATCTGCGCACGACTCCAGTCGAATTTGTAGCCGGCAGGCAGAAATCAGGGAGTCTGAGTTTTTGGAGTCAGGTTTGTGCGTTTTGCAGCTCATTTAATACGTGTCGTCTGCCCCGTGCTTGGCAACCAGGATTTAAGCTCAAAAGGCAGCATTACGCGTAACGCAAGAAGCCACAGGGCAGCAGCGCTGGGGGGGTGGGGAAGAGATGTGTCTGACTGAGGGGGAAAGGGGTAGGTGGTACGGCTTATTAAACGAATATATAAGTATATATATTTGCTTGCTTGTTAAACGACGATTAAGACAGCTTTTCCTTTGATAAGTTTTAAGTCCTTGCCCGTCAATTAGCGGGCCCCAAAAGGTGAAAGAATACACTCATCAGAGCTGCAATTTGCATTGAGGCTGCCGAACTTGGCCAAAAAGTTGAAGTACACACAAATTAGTCTATGCAATAAAATGAATACAAGCATGTCCAAACAGTTTAGGATGGGAGGGGGGGGGAAACACGTTGGCAAAGCAAAAAAGCGCCGCCAGCGTGTTTGTCTTTTATGGAAACTTCAATGCCAGCTTTTTCGCTCCCCGACCAATTTCACCGCAAAACAGGCGAGCAAATAAGGAAGGAAGTAAGGAAGGAAGTGAACAAGCAGTCCCGGCCCTATAACCCATAACCGCAGGACCAACAACATCAGCGCTGAGAAAAAGTAGTCACAGCCCAACCCTCTCTCTCTCTCGATTGCTTCGGGCACTCAATAACAGCAAAATTAAACCATACGAAAGTACACACACACACACACAGACGCACACACACACGCACATGCCTTCACGTTGTGTCCATATGTTACGACTTTTCACAAAATTAATTCCTACTAAAGGCTGATTGAAGCCAAATCTTTGGCTCAGTTATCCATAGAAATATTGAAATTTCGTGCATGAATACATTATTGTTGCCTGCTTTTAGGCTGGCTTTTTTGTGTTGGAAGAAAAAGTAATCTTATGGCAGGTTAAGAAGATATTCTGTACCTTTTCTTTAGAACACTCGAAATCAAAGTTTATGAATCGAAATGAAATGCATTTGAACCCATTGAAACCCAAATAATCATATTCATTCTAGTCTAGCATAAGGTACAAAAGTTTAAGGACTCATTGGACGGCCTGTGTGTAGAATGTAAGGAATTTTTGTACTTTCTTCAAGTATTTTGGTTTTATTTTAATAACACAAAGTTACAGCAGTTACATGTGTGTTTTCTGATAGAATTCAGGCACTAAATTACGAAACAAAAATGTTTTAAGGGCCGTTTTCTCATTTTTATGTTTTTGAAATCTAGGTGGATATTAATAAAATAATATATATATTTTCTATATGTATCTATAAAGGTACCCAACACACATTTTCTTAATATCCACCTAGATTTCAAAATGCAAATAAGATAATGTTTTTTGTATAACTGAAATTTTTAAACTTTTTTTTTTGAGATGTGCTAGCGGTAGGAGTTATAATTTAAGTAAATTTGTCACGTTTTTTTTAAGTACAACAATCTCAGTACACTTGATACAAATTGATACAGCATTGAGTAAAATTGACTGTCTGTGGATACCCACTGAGTATGAATTATGCGTTAAGTAGCGTGATTTAGTGTCTAGCAAAGAGATCAGTCAGTATTAGGTCTGTTTTCTCATCTTCATGGTTTTTTAAATCTAGGTGCTTTTTAAGAAAATATGTGTTGCCTACTTTTAGACCGGTTTTAAAATATCTGTGCTTGTGCTTACAACGACCCACGTATGATTTTTAACGCGTCCTAAAAGTAGGCAACATACATTATCCTAAGAAGCACCTAGATTTGAAAACCATGAAGATGAACGGCCCTTAGTATAGCAAACTTTATGAAAAGAGCAAAAGAAAACGGATCGGTATCGTAAAACAAGTTTGATGGCATAACGAAAAATATTTTAAAATTTTGAAATTTAAATCAGTATAATCAACTGAACGAAGCTCAGTCTTTGGGGCTGTAAAGTCTTATATTTATTTTGTATAATCAACTGAACGAAACGGTAACAGGTAAGATGTTTCAGATGTACCACAGCATCTGGTTCTGTACATCTTCTGCAATTCTTAAAATCCGAAAATTATTTTATATATTCCAGTAGAGATTCCTCACCTTAATCAAATTTTAACTTTAGGTCTCTATTTTCTCATTCGCTTTTCATTTTAAAGATAGACTTACACCTTCTTTTACTCAGTATGCGAGCTGCTAAGGTATCTGTTGTTTCACAACATAAATATGGTGTATACGCAGACACCGATTTTTTTTTAATTAGAACATACTATCAAGATTTTTAAATAATTGAAATGTTTTTTAAGGAATTTTAATTTGAATATTTTCATATAAAAATCTTTTATTTTTGAAAGTTCAGAACAGGTAACAGGCTTGAACTACTGAACCGAAACCGTGATTTTTTTTTAGCTCCGAAAACCATTTTGTGAACGGAACCGGTGGTTCACAATTTCTGTATACCACTGCAACGAACCAGCCCTAATCTTTACATCTCTGGTTTAAATAAATATTAATTTACAATATTTTAATAATATTATCCAATTCAAAAAAATTCGTCAGCCGTGTTTTTTAGAAGCTAGTGTATAATTGAAATAAGATAATGTGTGGTACCTCATATTGATTGCAATTAGTGTCAAAACTAGATAATCAAACCGGTATCATTTACTGAAAAGAACCGATCAAACCTTAGAATGAGAACCGTACTGGAACTGATATTATGCATTTTTTTCCAAGAACCGGTATTCAAGAAGCGAAAAGACCGAAAAGAACTGAAACATCGTACCGGTACAGATTCGGTTAAGAGTTTTGTTGCTTTAATCAGGGTTTTTCTCAGGGCATAACCCTTATATCAGTGGTGGGCAAGCCCTTAATACCAACTCCTCCCATAGATCCGAGTTAACAAACAAAACAAAATGCATGTAATTCAGGGCGACAAGTATCAGAACCAGACAGGAACAATAATGAAAATGCACGCATATAAAAAGTTCTTCTTGCTGTTCCAGCTAAACAAGTAAGCCTTAAACTAGAGTTGTACCGTATCGAATATTGCGGTATCCGAACCTAAAAATTTTTATTTCATGTATGAAATTTTATGAAAATGCTTTAATTTCGTAATTTAGCCCGTGACGTCGCAAGGATTTTTAAATTATATTTCGATCTGCATTAAGGAAGCATTTTAATTTGAGTTGGGACCCGGATTTTCCGGTATCAGAGCTGTTAATTGAAATTACCATTACCATTACGACTTTTTGGGTAATTACCATTACAATTACGATTATTTGGGTAATTAAAAATGTAATTATCATTACATTTACGATTATTTGGGTAACTAAAAATGTAATTACCATTACAATTACGATTATTTGGGTAATTAAAAATGTAATTACCATTACAATTACGATTATTTGGGTAACTAAAAATGTAATTACCATTACAATTACGATTATTTGGGTAATTAAAAATTTAATTACCATTATAATTCAATTATTATTTGGGTAATTAAAAATGCAATTACCATTACGATTATTTGGGTAACTAAAAATTTAATTAATTAAAATTTAAATTGTAATTGTAAAAAGTAGTCAAATTTTTAAATGCCCAAATAATCGTAATTGTCCTGGTAATGGAAATTTTAATTTACAGCTCTGACCGGTATGTTTATACTTTATGATATGGGTTGGCGACGCTTTCTCTACAAACATTTGGACAATTTTGTAATAGCTTCTTCAAAGCGCATTTCTCCATTAAAAAAAAAGAAGTCAGCTAAAACCCCTAAAATCACTATAAATATCCAGGCAAACAAATCCTAAACCACAGTTTCGTCTTACAATTCATTAAATATTTTTTTAAAAATTTGGTATTCAAATAATTAGTTGGCTGCTTAAATTTCTTCTTTTTTTTAAACATTCTTTGAACATTTCTGGACAGGCAGCCGTGGCCACACTGTCTTAAAACAAACAACCCCAAGCCGGGGCGCATTTAAAATCATTTGCGGGAATGAATCTTTAATGAATATAAATACGACAAGTGGTCGTCGGTTGCTCCTCTGAATGCCACAAGAGAGCAAGGGCAACACTGATAGCCTTTTAATTCAGCGTAAATTACGCAAAATCAACACCAAAAAAAAAAAGAAAGCGAACTGAACTAGAGAGGCCATCAGGATAGTGATTGGGACATGCCGGCACATGAATTCATAATCGAGGCAAAACATGGGGAAGAAGATGGACTCTGGCCGAATAAAGAGAATTTTCAAGTCTCGCTTTGAATTATTGATGGCGTCGCGCGGTTAGCGAGAGAAGTTGCCGAAAATAATTTCTGCTCAATTATGCAAAGTGCGCGCAATAAACCGCAAAGTAGCCCAAGGACTTGAAGGACGAAAAGATGGGGTTGTGCTTGGCTACCCAGACCGATTGTGTTTTGACGTGCGTGGTCATTAATGTTTATCGAGTTTTCTCCGACTCACAAAAAAAAAAAGGAGAAGAAGAAAAAAACAAAGTTTATTTAAATGTTTGCTAATGGCGCGGCTCAGTTGGGTAGCGCTTGGGTTACGCTTGTTGACTTAAGTGATGAAATTCTCTGTTTGTTGGTATGTGTTTGTATGTGTGTGTGTGATGAGGAGAGGGGGTGGTAGTAAGGGGTGTTGGTCGATTTGTTCTGGACACCCGGGGGAGGCTTGCGCAAGCCAAGTTAATTTTCAAATAACAACCACGATGGACACGAGCAGAGTGTAAAATACAAACGAAATGAACTGTTAAGTGCTGCTGCCTCAAATGATGATGATGATGATGATGGGGTTGTGGCTATTATGTATGACCGGACCCAGCACCAATCTCAATACCAATACCAATACCAATACCAAGGAATGTGTCTTAATGTAATTGAATTTGTCATATGTCCTGTGCTCTCTCTCTCTTGCTTGAAAGATTGCCAAATGTACGCACCTGAGCCAATGACGCTTGGTGACGGCCGTCCTACAGCAAATGGCATCAAATTGATCAGCTATCCACACTATCAATATAATATAGAAAGCTGTGGTCGTATCATTAAAGAACTCCGACATAATGGCTTCCATTCCTGCAAAACAAAAAAAATTGAATCAATGCAAATGCAAATAATTTAATTACATTTTTTAGCTAATGCTTACCCACGAGTGCCAGGATGACTGTCAGTAAAGGGGCAACCGGAAAACGAGCCACAACATTGTACTCCAGCATTTGCAGCAAATCAACTGAGGTATAAAAAAATAATTACATGATTGATAAACCTTCAAAAAATTAAGCCAAAAATTTACCTATAAAAACAAAGATCTGATGATGCGAATAGCGCAGAAGCATGGAAACTGAAAAGGTCTGAAATGAGAGTAGAAAAAATATTTTAATCAGGGATAAAAACCTCATAAAAGTATGAAGAGGTTTACTTCGGGGTAAGAACGCGAAAAGTTTTTCTGTTTTAGGTTGGCGGAGCGGGTTCGGAAGGTTGTTGAACCTAGGTTTAGGTTCAAACCTGTGATAAGATTACAACTTAATAGCCCTATACGGACCTACTAAGTACCAAAAAGTTTCATACAACAATTAAGGAAAGAAGAAGTAATGATTTTTTCACACTTTTAATTTTGTCCATACGGAGCTGAGAGGTACTGTTGCGCTTAACAGCACAAAAATGGAACCTATGTTAATCTATGTGGGTCTCATTTTATTTCAAACAGCTAAAGAAATATTACTTCACCCTTCTTCTACCTTGACACCATAAGCAAACAGCTGATATTAAATTTAACACGAGAAGGTAAATATTACTGTACAAGTTTTAATACAATCGCAAATTTTCAAGAGATTGAATTACTTACTAAAAATAGTAAAAATTCCAAAAATTTGACTAAATCATTTACTGCTTTAAATGCGCCTTAAGTTGTAGCAAAATTATACAATTTTCATAACTATTCGGTAGCAACTCTTTCAAAGTTGGTCTTGGTCAACAAGGATTGACGATAAGTTGCCGAACAAGGCTAATTGATTAGTGTAACCAACGCTCGGGTAATTAAAAAACACCACGAAGATAAATTTTCGGCGTTATTTCTTTATAAATCTGGTCACATTAGACTTACGTTCTTTCAAAAACTTTATGAAGTTTACTTCATCGTGTAAATTCCGTCTGAGTATATGTATAGTAAGCAAAATTACGTACTTCGCAGGTTCGTATAGGGCTTACTAAGAAATATTGAACTTCAATAAAAAATAACAAATTTAAAGCCAAGCCGAATATTTTGACCGCGACATGACTGTAACATGAATGGTATATTTCAAACACGCACGGTGAAAAATTTGGTAACAGCGACGCGTTACGACACGCACGACTTTATTTATAGTGAAAATAAATTTCATCGAATCGCCTCTCGAACTTTGTTTTTAAGTTAGTTTAAAAGTGCCGACATTAAATTTGTGTGACCAACACCCGATAAAGGAATAATTTAGCTATTTATACAGAATATTTTGTCCGAATGACTTATAGACTTAGGGCCGATTTCTTATCTTTTAAATAGCTGCTATGTGTCAGATAAATAATCGTAATAGAAGATGAGAAATTGGTCCTTAGGGTAGTTTTCTCATGATCCTGTTTTACTGAATTTGCTTTTCTCATGTACACAAAAAAATTCCATGAAGGATTTTGTAGCAATCTACTTAAACCACATGGATTTGAATATCATGTACATTGCAAACACGACACGCGCCCAACTCTAATCAGTAAAAACATATAAATATTAAATTAATTAAAGATACACCAAAAAATTAAAATTCAAAATATATAAAGCATATTAATTCATCATAAATTAATAAATAGTTGTTCACCTAAAAGTTTTAGTCAGAAATAATTGGGGATATTTAACACAAGGCTGCAAACCGGTCCGGAACCGAACACCAGAGAACCGGTTCGGTTCGGGACTTATGGACCGAACCTCTTACATTTTTGATCCCTCGAACCTGAACATGAACCGGATCATTTATATAAAAAAAGGTCGGTTCACGATTTTAAGCTATTTTCCTTCGAATGAAATTCTTAATAAAACTTGAAATGACTCTACTTCAGGTTACGAAACAGCGAAATAAAAAATAATGAACAAATACAATTCGGTCAATCATTTTATAAATTTCTTTAAGAAATTGTCCAAGGTAACATACATCGACAAATGATTTCAAATTTTTGAAAAGGTCTTAAACGAAGACTTACAAATATTGCGATTACCATACTTCCTATTTGAGCAACCCAGGTACCAGTTTAACGAGCATTTTCAATACTAAAGTTTGTTTGCTTGTAATCTAAGAGCTAGACAAACAAACAGTACCCTGTTTGCTTTGAGATCGAAGATGTTTCGTAAAATGAGCCTACACGTTGCCATAGGCATACCTGCGTTTTGCCTATCGCGAGTTATCCTGCTTTGCAGTTGCCTTTGACTACTCTGACATCTCTGGAAAGATTTGTTGCAGAATATCGAGTCAAGCTTCTTAATTGCAGCCTGGCTGTCAGAAAAAAAAATAATTTTACATAAGATCTGAATTAAGTAGTTCCTTATTTGCGACTTAAACTAGCCAAGTATAAAAAATTACTAATTTATTTTTCTTGAAACCATTTAAAACGTTTAAACATAAAAACTAAATATTATTTTTTTTTTTCAAGTGAACCAAGGTTCGAAACAAAAACCTGGGGCTTCAGGAGTTGCAGAAACCGGTCCGCGAACCGAACCTATAGATTTCTCCCGGGTTCGAACCCCTGAAGCGAACCTCATCAAAAATTATGGATGTTTGCAGGCTTGATTTAACATTACATAAACATAATCAAAATACACGTAGATATTATTATAATTTAAGTCAATAAATCACAGCTTCTAGTTTTAAATTTCTCCGATTCAAAAATATATTCACTCAACATCAGAGATTAAAACTAATTTCCGGAACGGTCCGAAATGAGTGTTTCGGTTAAAGTTCAATTTCGGTTTCTAGTTTTTTAAGACTACGTTCAATATTGTGCTAAATACGGCCGTAAAATACTTTTTGGAGACCTCAATGGGATAAAACAGCCCTTAAAACGATCTAAAACAATAACTAACCTAAAATCTGCCGTAGCTTTGCTCAAAACAAGAGCAACGTTAATGATCACGTACATTTTAGATAGACTGGAGTCCGTACTTTAACATTACGTTCCGAATTGGTCGAAAAATACATGGCTTAGCTATTAGGAAGAAGATGGCTTAAGTAAGGTCTCTTCACAGGTCTAAGGAGTCAAGACTATCGGTCTTTTTTTTTCTAAATATTATACAATATGATACCTGGTTATAATTGAAATGTTTGACTGATTGTTCTTATTAGCTATCATAACTTGCTTTGTCTGATAGAAAAGGTCTAACCCTGTCAAATGTTCCTTCAAATCTCTTATCACATATATTAGCAAAAATGAATAGAATATTAAAAAAATTTGTATACTAACAAACAACACCATCACACAAAAAGCCACCGGATAGCTACTCCAGGCCGCCCACCACATGGATCCAAAACGATATTGTTCACCCGTGATGACATTACGCAAAAATCCCTTATCCTCCTCCTGTATGGCAATAAGACGTACAGCGGCCATAAGTAAGTCATCGTAGCTATAAAGAAAAAAGTACATAATTATTAAAAATTTCCATTTCCAACCATACTCTTTGCTTACCCCAGTAAACGTCTAAGTAAATAACGTGTTAATCTATCACCAAAACAAGGATGCTTATTGGGATCCAATTGTACAGTCAAAACGGGAATATTTAAACGTTTGCGAGTGGCCGAGCTGAGACGCAGTAGACCATATTCCAGCGAATACTCCACTATATACTGCTCATCTGGAAAGGGAAAGTGGGTTTTTATTAGGCTTATAATTCATTTAAATTATTTACCATCCTCATCGTCCACTTTGAGCTGTATGGCATTGGGATGATCATAGGTGTCTAGTATATTGATGGCATCAAAATAATAATAAAGTGTCTCATTGCTGTAGGCAAAGGCAGGACGTACGGGCAAGCCCAGCTTGCGTAAGATGCCCTCATAGCACTTGAGACGATAATGATTTTCATAGGTTTGCGGACCCACGCCATAGTAGCTGAAAGGGTAAGAGTTTTTAGAGTGGAATTTAGGTATAACGGTAAGTATGCTTACTATGAGTCCTTAAGCGAGCGCACCAAATTCTGATCACGTTTAATATCCTGCCAAATGGCACGTTTCTCCGCCAAATGAGGTATGATCTCCACTCTTAAATATAATATAAATTATAAATATAATTCATTTATATTGCTTATAAAAATCTCACCTGATTACACCTTCTCGTGGCCAATTCCTTGCATCCTGCAGGCAAGTACAAGGATTCTTAATAAAGGCATTGTGTACATAGATCAAAATAAAGAAAAATAACACAGCTTTGATCAGCAACAAATACTCGATGGCCAGTTGCACTCTCCTGTAATAAAATTTTAGAATTAAAATACATATGCAAAATGTATATATATGTAACTTACATGGGCACCACCTCGGCATAGGTGGCCGCGGCACGTATATAAATTGCATGAAACAATTGATCCCGCATGTTCATTATGTTATTCTATATGGATAAAAGTTTACATAGATAAGCAAAGTTTTTTTTTGTAATTTGGAAAACCTACCTGACCGCCTGCTCCGCCGCCGCCGCCAACCCCGGGCCCCACACCGCCGGCCAATAAGCGATTACGATTTCCATTATTTATGTTGTTGATTGCATCGGCCACAGCAATTTCGGCAGCATTATTGGGCAGCACAGCGGCCATGGCCAGAAGATTGGTCTTGAGTTTACTTCCGTGTTGTGTGTGTGTGTGTGTTTTGGTTTTTGGTGGCCTTCTTCTTCCGCTAGGTCAGAGCCGCCCCAAGGTATGTGGAGATGCTGCTGCTGCCGCCTTTAGCTGCTGTTGCTATGGAGGCCGTTGTGGCCGGGTATTAGTTTGTTACCAGTTTTTTTTCAGGCTGGCGACCCGAATTCTTTTTTTTTTAATTTATAACTAAAAACACCATAGAGTAAATATTTCTAGAGGGAAAGATTGCTCTGCCGCCACAAACTTAACAGCGAAATAATTGTTATTGTCGCTCTCGCAACAAACTTAACAGCAAAATAATCAGCTGTTTTTTGTTATTATCGCTCTCTGAGTACAGTCAAGACAATGTCCGTCTCGCTCTAACCACCGTGTTTTCCTATCTGTGTTAAAAGACCTTAGCAACATGTTGAAATCGCTGGCAACATTTTAAAAGTATCTCAACTCTATGTTATAAAGCTTTAAGTATCTCAACTCGTACTGTTACTTAACAGCGCCTCATTTTGAGAGCCGTCTCAATCTTCCCCTCTATCTCTCTTTACTCTATGCCGCTACTTAAAAACACCTTTACACTGCCTGACCAGCTCATGAATGCACTAAAAATGCCATAACGCCTGCAGGTGAATGTGTGAACAGCCAGGGCTGCAGACACACACACACAAAATTATCGAATCGTTATCGCTTCAATTGTTGGCGGTCATTTAAATATGTTCATAATATTGTAAAGTCACGGAAATCTCTGTTGGTTGGTTTTAAACCTCTTGTATTTTGGGAAAAGATTATGTTAAATACAATAACCTTACAATTTTGTTAAGCAAAAGTAATTTATGAAGTAAAAACTTCATTAGTTTTATGGATATGTTGCATTGGTTAAATAAAATATTTTATTTCTTTTAATTGGGAAATTTTAGTTTCAATATATAATCGGGAAAACCAACCAAAAACTGTCATATTAACCAAAAACAGTTTGACATTCAGACTCAGTTGGCATGGCAGACGCCATCTTGAAACTTTTAGAAACAAAATCAAGCGTAGGGTTGCCACGTATAACTTTAACGCTGAAAATATTTTTAAAATGTTGCTTTTTATTTTTGGAAAAAAACTTTAAATATGAATATAAAATTGACAACAAATTTCAATTGAACTTAAAATTGGGATATTTTATTTCCAAAAATGCAACCCGGATAAATTTCATAATGTCCAACTCCGATATTTGAAGAATATTAAGATTCGAATCTTTTGATTTGCTTTGATTCACCGTAAAAACTGTTCATAATAGCTGCTCAATACAAAACGAAGTTGGCCATGAAAATGCAGACAATACGGCCACTTTTATGTAAGTGAACGGCACTCTGGTCTTTGTATAAGCAGCTGTACAAAAAATCAAAAAAAAAACATTTAAGAATCCTCAAATGTGTTTTGGGGTGCTAATTACGAAAAAAAATGTCAATGTTTGACAAAATGTATTTCTCTGGGTTAAGTCCGAAAAAAATAGTTCATATTTTGACTTTTTGCATATATCTCAGAATATAATTTCTTTATCAAAAAATGTTTCGTTCAAAAATTAAAGATATGGTGAAAACTCGTGTTATATATTGAGTAAATTTTTATCGAAAAGCTTACAGAGAACAAACAAAATCATTTTCTTCTAATAATAATCCAAAATCCTTTTCTTTTAATAATAAGCTTTTGATTCATGAAATGAACATATATCAGCATATATCCTTCTTTTTCGTTAATGTTACATGTTTATGTACACATCTAACTAAAAAACAATAAATAAAAGGAAATTACAATTAAAAAATTTTGTACAATTGAAAAAATAGAAAAACATTTTCAAGACTTTTGTAAACTAGAACGATTGAACTTGGGCCGTATTGGTCTTTAATCTTTTTGCTTAAATTTAAAATGATTTTTTGTGAATCGTTCAGTGTTAAAATCAACTGCCCGTTTTTGCCCGACTTTACGTTATTTTACTTTTACAAAGTCAGGTTGACACGGAACATTTTTTTAGATTTTATAAAATGCCAGAAAATTTTTTTTTAGAAAAAGTACGTAGTGTACTGAAATATCTGTCTGCAGGCATTTCCATGTGACCGTTTTCATTTTTTTTTTAGAACTATTACTTTTTCGAATAAAAATAGCTTTATTGAAAAAAATGCGTTTTCACAATCAGGCCTGTTCCCGTTTCCGATTTCGATCAAATCATGCGGAATCGTAATTGTTAAATGTTCTCGCTTCTTAAAATGAGTTGTGTAATTCAGCTTTTAACTTCAACTTTCCATTTATCTTTATATAAAACTCTTGTCCGTCCCGATCCCAAAGATTTATTTCGGCACCCGCGGGAATCCCGTCCCAACTCAAATTATTTCAATTGTAAAAGTTTTTAAATCCTTGTAAAGGGTATTATAAAATTGTACAGATGTTTGAAACACATAAAAGCAAGCGTTTCCGACCCCATAAAGTATAAGCCATGTCTGTCTTAAGTACATTTTTCTTACAAAATTTCATGCATTTGGGAACGGGATCCGAAAATAAAACCGGGACCTAAAGAATAAATTGGGACCCGAAAATTTCGGGATCAAGCATCAATTCCGTCCCGTCCCGATCCTGAAGCCAAATTTTAAATTCAATCCCGTCCCTTCCCGATCTCGAAGTTTTTTCGGGACCCGCGGGAATCCGGAAAATTCCCGTCCCGCGCCCATCTCTACTCTGTACAATTCCGATCACTCGAATTCGTAAACGAGAACAGTTGAAAAGTTGATAAAGTTAATATCTTCTGAAATAACACACAGAAAAACTAATTTTCGACAGCTTTCACTATTTGATTTTTCCTTAGGCCTGATCTCAGATGACATAAATTTCCTTTTCGGCACAACATAAATAAGACAGCTGTTCATAAGCATTCTGATTTCAAAGCGCTTCAAAAGTGTTTATATTCATATAAAGCATTGTGACGAAAATAATTTTAATGTCATCTGAGAATAGGCCTTAATCAGCACCACAAAATACGTAAAAACTAATTTTTAAAAAATTTTTGAGGTTAAAGTTCAGACTTTTATTTGCCAGAGACGGAACCCTATTTGATGAGATGTTTCAAATGCGACTCAGAAATTATTAAAGCTTTAAGCTAGGTACTACTTGGCCTTCTGAGTACCCAACAAAGGAATGAGGTGAGGAATAATTCCTCAAGCAATTTTTTTATATGCGATTTGACAGATCAAGGAAAATTCGAACGCCCTCAGTACCATGCTTTAAACTGAAATTATGATAATATACTTACCCGTTGTTAACCAGCTAGAACCAATTCAAAAGTGGCAAACATTTCCAAGCCGCCTTAAACTAAATCAGAACTGGTTCCAAATTGCTTATATATCGAGCCATTTTGGTACTAGTTCATTTTGTTGCTTTTACTAGCTTGCAGCCCTGCGTTTCGATAAGTTATCGAACAAACAAACAAACAATTGTCATAGAGTAAAGAGAGATAGAGGGGAAGATTGAGACGGCTCTCAAAATGAGGCGCTGTTAAGTAACAGTACGAGTTGAGATACTTTTAAAATGTTGCCAGCGATTTCAACATGTTGCTAAGGTCTTTTAACACAGATAGGAAAACACGGTGGTTAGAGCGAGACGGACATTGTCTTGACTGTACTCAGAGAGCGATAATAACAAAAAACAGCTGATTATTTTGCTGTTAAGTTTGTTGCGAGAGCGACAATAACAATTATTTCGCTGTTAAGTTTGTGGCGGCAGAGCAATCTTTCCCTCTAGAAATATTTACTCTATGCAATTGTTAACAAATTTGGTGTAATAAGCCTCGGAAAATGATTTGCCGCCTGTGCCTGAACAGCTCTAATGACACGGACATCATACACATCTTCGAAAGCATGGGCCAGTCCCTAAATCTGTCCACGGTGATGGCCAAGCACTTTTGGTTCGAAGTGAGCGGAACAACAACAATTTCTTACACCAAAATATATATATATATGCTTTATTCCAGCCCAAAAGCGATGATCCCATATCCACAGTCATATGTGTGGCCTGCTGGACGCGGCTAAATGATTTCCATGAATTCTATCAGGCGGTGGAGAAGGCACATCGTTTGCTGACTGAGAGATACTCGATTAAGGCGGAGCAGAGTGTAAACACGCAACTCCAATTGCCCGAGGAGAGTGAAGCACAACAGTTGCCGCTGGTGGCAGATGAACTAATATTTCCAGTGGACCTAAATGAGCAGGAGGAGGAGGATGATAATGATTCGGTGGGCTCCTTTAGCAATGAGCAGTTTCTCAATGAGGTACTCAATCAGCAGGCCGAACTGGAAGACAAGCAGGAGGTAGCCTTGTTGCCTGTCCTGGAAGAGCGTCGAGAGACGCGTGCCACGGCCAAAAGCAAAGCAGAGGCGGCCACCTCGAAGCCAACCGAAGTAGAAGCCAAGCCCTCATTAAACGTCGCGGACGCGCACTTAAACTGACAGATTCTGCACCCAAAAGCAAACGTTATTCCGACTATAAGAAATCCATGCTAGAGATTGATCAAAAAATTGCTGCCCATATGAGACTTACCTGCGATGTGTGTCACGAGGGTCAGGAAACATTTCTCAAGCTGTGCAAGCACATGATGCAAATGCATCATAAAAAGGGCTATGCCATTTGTTGTAATAAGAAATTCTATAAACGTTCCTTTCTCACGGATCATATAGATAGACATGCAAATCCGGAGAAATTTAAGTGAGTGGTAAAGTGCAGGGATTAGGTCAAATTTAACTCCAGAGCAAAACTTATAATTGATTTATATTCCAGATGCCAGGAATGTGGCAAAAGTTTTGCCGATAAGCAATGTTTACGAAATCATGAGCTATTGAAGCATCAGCCGGAGGAGGAGAAGACCTTTATGTGTGAGCATTGTCCCAAACGTTATACCAAACAGTATTTGTTGGATCAGCATCGTATCATACACAAGGAGCGCAATGTACCCTGTCATATATGCGAAAGACGGTGAGTTTTTGGCAGTTAAATTTAAATCTTAGATTAATTTAATCTCTTCCCCCCCCCCCAGCTTTCCCAATGTCTCCTTGCTGTGCACCCATGTCAAACTGGTGCATGGCAATTATGGCACCATGTGTGACATCTGTGCCCAGGTTATACGCGGCCGGGCCGCCTTTCAGCGTCATCAGCTGGAGCATGCCGGCGTTACCGAGCCCAAGGTTCAGTGTAATATTTGTGGTTCCTGGCACAAGAACAAATATAGCCTTAAGAAGCATATACGTCGACATCAGGGCTCGTCGGAGGAATGCACCTGCAACATTTGTGGCAAAGTCTCACCCAATCGCAGTGCCATGTTAAGTCATCAGCGTTATGTTCATTTAGCGGATCGCAAGCACGAATGTAGCGTGTGTAATAAGGCCTTCAAAAAAGCCATTACCCTTAAGGAACACATGACCATGCATACGGGTGAGGTTCTATACAAATGTCAGCATTGTCCCAAAACCTTCAATTCGAATGCCAACAAACATTCGCATCGCAAGAAATGTCATCCCAAAGAGTTTGAAGAGGCGCGCAAGGCACGCTCCCAGCAGCGAATGGATAGCCAAGTGGTTAAGATTACCACCATTGATGTTGAGGGCGAAACGCATAATATTTTATTAACCGCCACCAATAATGAGGATTTAAAGGATGACAGCCTGGAGTTTACCATTTGTCTCAGTCCACAGTCGCAGGCAAAGTGAACAAAAAAAGAAAGAACAAATTTATTTCTGTGTGTTTGTTTATGCTTAACTTCCTTAGGCTAGCATTTTTTTATAGAGATTAAAACGAAATGGGGAGGAATGTTTGACATTTGTTTATGATAAATGGAATTTTGAAAAAAAAAAATATTACTAACCACGCTCGCATATAATTTCCACTGCATTCGGTTCCATCAGCACCGATTCCAAACAACGATGCACAGCTGAACCAAGGATTTCATCCAGCAAAAAGTTGACCAGGCTGTAAAAAAATATTTTATAAAAAAAAAAAAAAAAAAAAGAAAAAAAAAAAAAAAAGGGTTTAAAAAAAAAGTTTTTAATAATAAACCCAACAAATAAAAAAAATATTTTATAAAAAAACTTAACTAACTAAAAGAAGAATTTTATTAAACTGCCAAAAAGGAGCCGGAACAAAAAAAGAACCAATAAAGGTATCGTTTAAAAAAAAAATAAAATTTTGAGAGAGCGGCCTGAAATTCAACTTCAAAAAATTCAAAGAGTTATCAGCCATCTCCGAAAAGTTATACGGCCCTGTTCCGAATTCCAAATCTATTTTTTGTGTAAACGTTTGAATTGGGGATTTTTTTTGTTGTTTTTTCAGGTAACTGTTATAAGTATAACAAGTTTTTTAGCATAAAAATTTAAAAATAATCGTTATTCTATGATTTTAGAATGGATTAATTTTGTTTTAACAGTTAAATGTTAATTTTTATATACAAATTTTTGAATATCTGTTAAAAATAATCTTTATTATAAATAATTTAAATCTAATTTTATTTTGTAATTTTTATAATAAAGATTACTTTTTAATTGTTATGAAAAATTTTATTATAAAAATTTTATAAAAATTATCTAGTAGGCGTTTGTAAATTATAGAATATCTTTGATAGAAGTATACAAGATTCTTAAACCTAGTAGATTAGTAATTTTATAAAAATTTTATAATAAAAAATTTTCATAACAATTAAAAATTATTTTTTTATTATAAAAATTACAAACTAGAAATTAATTTAAATTTTTATAAAAAATTAGTTTTAACTGTTATTCAAAATTTTTATTTAAAATTACCATTTTAACTGTTAAAACGAAATTTTTAGTTAAAAATATAATATTACAATTTCAAAATTTTTTTTGTGATAAAAATTAAATAAAAATTTATCCATTTAAGGACTCGCCATTCAAAATTATGAAGATTCATATACCCCATTTTATCAGGGGAGCATATTTCTAGTAATTTTTTCAACTCCATAACTGTTATTTTCGGGTCCCTGGTTTTTTAAAATTATTTATATGGAAGGTGACTAGCATATCTTAAAAATCATAATAGTTATCGACTCGAGTTTACATATATTTATTATTAACTCCACATATCGACATCGATTTCCGTATATTCGTTCGAATATCGAGTTTAACCTCACAACTTTATTTTGAAATGCAAACGTTTATACGAAAATCTATAGTTATTTATGTGACACACGTCCGATCGTCGGAAAAAGTTACTAAAACGGTCACGGTGAATTTTAGATTTTTTTTTTCAAAAATTGCTGCGATTTGACTACACTCTATATTAGCTTTTCCTTTTCATATATGCATCTGAGAATAACTGGGGTAAGGGAACCTGGCACCTTATTGACTACGCTGGGAAACCAAATAGCCCCCTAACCCATCAAGCTAATAACATTATTTAAACAGTTAAACAGAGACTTAGGATGGTCGTAGAGAACTTTTCATTACATATTCTTAAAGGTACATATGGGTCTTTACATGTGAAGTCAGCCTACCCATTTTTTTTTTGTGTTTTGACAAAAATTCATAGAATAATCTTATTTTTTGAGATTTTCACCACTAACAGACCGAAAACTTAAAAAAATTATTACGTCACTACGGTGCATCTGATTTAAGCGAACCAAATTGTTAATTAACTATTATCATGTCTTCTATTCGAGAAAAAATAAAAGTTTCCTAAAAATTAATTCTTAAGTAGGATTTTAGCGATCCTTAAATGTTTTTTGTCTTTTTTTTCAAAGAGTTTTAAAAAAAAAATCGCACGATGGGACAATCAATCAATGAGCGAGGAAAAATATTTTCTGAAATAAAATATTTTTGAAGTAAATACAATTGATTGAAAAAAAAAATGTCTAAGAAAATGTCAACCAAGGCGGATATTAAAATGTTGCTTTAAAATACCGTCCTCGATTTAAGTTAATTCAAATTAGGCGTCCTAAAAAATGTAATAAAAAGAAAATCGTGAGGTTTTTCTAGAATATGTATACTAGGGCGGGTCGATAATTTTTTTTATTTTTTTTTTTACTATAAATTGTGAATAGGCTGATTTTAAAGTCAAATTCTGACCCTATCGGCTATAATTATATTCCATAGATATGTGCTCTGTCGAAAAGACACCATAAGTTCAGAAATTAATGGCAAGTAGGGCATTAAATTATTTTTCCGCCATATCTTGCGACTAAGAACCGATAGAGCTAAACCGAAGTCAGTTTTGGAATCTCTGCAGATAGTTTTATCGTAATATATATCAGTCTGGCAACAAATGTTGGTCATTTTTGACCAGTGTTTTTTATGAACCTAAACGTGAATTGAGGCGGCTAAGTTTTAATTTTAGACCTTAGGTTTCTTGGGCAAATGTTCTTAGAATTGTCCATAGATTGCGATTTTGCTATACGCCTATTTAATTTTTTTTGTCCCTTACAAATCGACCCGCCCTATGTATACGGATATCCTTTATCAGGAAATAAATATTTTATGAAAATATCTGTTTGCCCTCTTTGAAAAAAAAAGACAAAAAACATTAAAATTCGCTAAAGTTACTTAGACTTATATTAACTTTTTTTCTCGGAGAGGAGACAGTAGAATCCCAATTTGGGTTACTTAAATCGGATGCAACGTTACGATGCAATTATTTTTTTAAGTTTTGTGGTGGTGATATCCAAAAATAGGATTTTATTCTCGATGTGTAGAACTTTGAACCGCGGATAGTGATTTTTTAAACACAAAAATTCCAATATGTAGCCTATTTAATCATTTTTGTCCATTGAGTTGGTGAAACTTTAAAAATTGACTCCAGGTAGAACATTTTGGAAATGTCCACATGTTCATCGAATTTTAACGATTTTTTTTCGGTTTTAACCTAGAAAAATTATTTTCCCACAATTTCGACTATTTTTTTTTCGTAATCAGCATATGGGCATTTCCACCAAAAGGTCCACCGAGACCAAAAATTTTAAAGTTTTTCAAAACCCCTTGTTTATGATATTTTCATAGGAAAACAGTCAAATTGTACTAATAAAACTAATTTTACATTTATTTATAACCCACTTCGAGATATTCAAAAGCAAAGTCGCGCAAGCTCAACTATTCTCAGTATGATATATCCCTGTTTTTGTTTTGATAACTGTTCTTTAATGTCTTTCTTTATGCATTGACTTTTGCATTCTTAAACTTTCCAAGGATACAAGAGTCAAATAAAAAGCAAAAGAGACTATGGATTGGTAAAATTAATTTTTGATTTGCATCATCGCATTTTTGATGTCCGTGCGAATTGAAAAACAACATTTGTTATCTGTGCGTAAAAGAATACATGGGAAGGCTTAAAATGGAGTACAAATAGTGATTTAATACATAAAAAAAGAACAGGAAAAAGAGAATATTTGTGACTGGGTACTTATATGTTGGTACCGTGCGACATCGTCAGTGTGAAATTCAAAATTTTTCTTACATGAATGATTTTTTGTAAATATAGTTTTGTATTTTTATACTAAAGAGCAAAAACGGTGGGAAAAGATTTAGAGAATATAGGTAGAGAAAAAGTTAAAGTACGATCAAATTTAACAAATTTTTTTTTTGTTATTATGAAAAATGAAATCGTTTGTTGACTTAAAAACATTTTATCCGCTTATTTATATATAATTCCTAAAGAGTATGAAAAAATTATACGGAAGAAAAGGAAGCCCGGGAAAGTGCTTAAAATTGAATTTTAAGAAAGTATAAGTTTATTTTGGGAAAATCAAAACCGTTTTTAAGTGTCACAAGAATGTTCTAAATTTAACAGATTGAAAATTGCCTCAGGATTCGTAAAACGGCTTGTAATTGTTGGTCGAAAAACCACAAAAAAAGCCAAAACAAAAGTAGGGCCAGTTAAGAGCAAAAGTTAAGCTTTGTTAAATCAAAAAATACGTTTTATTTTTCAAATATTTTGAAGGAGTTGAAAGCTTTTCGAAAGTTTAACCGAATTTTGATCTTTGTGATAATTAAATTTTAATGATAAAGAAAGAAATTTTAGTCTTTCCGAAAACAATAAAATTAAAATTTGGGCCGATTGTTTCTATAGAACCCACACAATAATAAGGCATCATATACCATTCATATACCATCTCCATTATGCACTGTTTAAAATGCTTAAATGAATAAACGGGAAACGAGCTGGAACTGGAATATACCCCAAAGAAAATTGACCATAAATGGCTCTTCTACTCATGGTCACTATTTTTGGTCTCAGGCGTAGTTTCGTTCAATATAAACCCTTCCATCACTGTTATAAAGAGATATGCACTGCAAAAACCAAGGTAATTAACCGATTCGAACTTTGAAATACTCGGAACTGCAATTATAAATGATTCCGATATTTTTGAACTTTTCAAATATTTTGAAAATAATTTTTTTTTTTTTTGATAAGGATTGTTTATTAGCTTTTGCGAAAAAATTTTCTAAAAAAAAAAATTTCAAAACTTAAATGAGACAAGACTTTATTTTTAAACGGAAAAAATTTTCTATAAAAAAATAAAGTACAAGACTTAAATGAGACAAGACTTTGTTTTTAAACGGAACAGAAATCTCGAGGAACCCAAATTTTATTAAGGGATTGAATTTAAAATTTGGGATCGAAATCGAATACTCTTTCCTACGCCCATTTCTACAAAAGAAAATCGACTATACTGTTAAGAGGCAATTCCAGTTTGATAATTTGGAACAACCTACGCAGAGCTTAATACTGGAAACGATTCAGAACTCAAACATATACTCACTTTTCATCGCTAACAAAGCGCCAAAGATTCATTTGCAAATAATGGGCATCCACTTGAATCTGCTGTAGGCCATATTTGCTAAAGGTACGCAGGCGTACACACTCCAGCAAAGTCTGAAAATAAAGTAGAAAACAATTTTCAAATCAAAAGGCCAATTCCAATTTATTCCACTCACCTTCAGGCCAATTTTGATAATACCCATGACAATTGAGGCCTTGGTAAACTCCACTGAGGTGAAAATTTCCACACGTTCGGAGAACAAACGATGTATATTACTTACATAGCTAGACTCCAGCTGTGAGGGTGTATAGTTGGACCAATTGGAACGATATTGCGGTTTGGTGGCGGTAAAATTGCTAAAATAAGTCTTACGGCTGGAATCACTGCTGGCGGTGGTGCGAAAACCAGCGGCAGGGCCCGTACTCTCATACAGGCTGGCCACGACGGTTTCAATGTGACCCAATTCCTCGACCACACGCTTCATGACCGCACGCACTGAACGTGGCTCCAGACAGTTGAGCCAATCGCGTGTCTCTACACTTTTGCGTAGCATTTGTGAAATATTTGTGCCCTGCAGGCGTACATAGGCATCGAGCAGGGATTGGGCGGTTTCACGCATTTCGGCACAGATTTCGGTTTCGTGGGTCAGGGTGGCGCTGTGCTCTGAGTCAATTTCGTACAAATCATCCACCAAGGCAATCTGGAAAAAGGTTTAAAATAAACAAAGGTGGACTAAGTAAGCTTGGGTAGCTACTTACCAGTATGTGCACACCCTGCTGTTCCAGTTCCAAGCAGGTTTTGGATAATACCAAAAGTAAATTAGGTGGACTAGAGCTGGAGGCATGGGCAAAGCCACACATTACCTTGGATATGTGTCGCAGAAAGCCTATTAATAGATTCTCTCTGATGCCCTCCACGCACAAGGCACCCTTATGCTCCGCCTTAATGTTAAAGGACCAATCGGTGCGTAAGAAGATTAATAAATCCTGCATTACACCCTTAATCTTTTCCACCATGGCCACATAGAGATTACTGATCAAATCCGATAGATTTAGTCCCGTGGCTAAATCACTTTTGGCTGAGACCAAGGATAAACGCACTGAACTCAGGCTATCGGCAAAATGATCCTTGAGATTTTTGGCATGTGCATCACAGAGTTGATAGGCAGCTGCTATAATAATGTCCACGGTATGACGTTGCACTTGCAGACCACGACAAATGTTACCCATGGCTTGTAGACGACGATGTAGGCGATCCAAGGCTCTTAACATAACTTGAGTATCGCCATAGCCTATATCCGATTCCACACGATCCTGTACCAAGGTCAAATACTTGTCTATGTTTTGATTCAGAAAGATATTCAGCTCATTCAAGGCATGCTCCTGGAAGTCATCGCTGGAAGAGGGCAAAACTATAGAAAAATAGCTAAGTTTTGTGTACACACTCACCGTTCCTGCTCATAATGCTTGGCCACAAACATATCAAAATAGGAGGTGACCACCAGATTTAAATCATTAAGAAAACCATCTATGCCCATATCCACAAATTCCAGCATATCTCGTTCAGTTTGATCCTGCAGCATGACAATCTGTTCATGCAGACGCTTTCCGGCGCAGGTTAACATTTCGCTGGCCAAATCCGAGGTCTTCTCATTCAGCTGCAGCAATAGTTCTCCTATTTCCGTCAATGACTGAGCCGTATTGCCTGCTCTTTGAAAATCACGACGCAATTTCTCCTTGAGTTCACCCATTATCAAATCACAATCCCTTTGTATGCCATCAAATGAAGGTTGCCGGCCATATTGTGCGAATACTCGCTGGGCATGGGTATAATCCTGCACAGCCTGTGCATAGTTTTGCTCCTCAATCAGTGACTTCAGTTTGGCAGGCAAGGTGGAAAGGAACTGCAAACGCTTCAGCAGTGAATGCTTCTCGGACAGGCGACACAATTGAGAGCGTGTGCCCTGGAGGGTGCCCGTAATCTGTTCACTAAACGTGGTAATGGATTGCATTTTGTTCATTAAGAGATTCACATCCGATTCCATTTGCTTGAAATCATTCTTCATTTTCCTTATGGTATCTGTGGCCGAAATGAATTTGTTGTAATTCTCATAGACCAGCGTCTGCATGTCCGAGTGTAAAGTTTGTGTGTCTTTGACCACTGCCGCCTCCGTGTCCATGATTTGCTTAAGGGAGCAGTCCTTGAGCAGCTTCTCCAGATATTTTTCGGAGTCAAAACTGGAGCTGTCCATGTCAAAAGGATTGGTTTCATCCATTTTTATATATTTTACTATAAAATGTTGCCAGCGATTTCAACATGTTGCTAAGGTCTTTTAACACAGATAGGAAAACACGGTGGTTAGAGCGAGACGGACATTGTCTTGACTGTACTCAGAGAGCGATAATAATAAAAAACAGCTGATTATTTTGCTGTTAAGTTTGTTGCGAGAGCGACAATAACAATTATTTCGCTGTTAAGTTTGTGGCGGCAGAGCAATCTTTCCCTCTAGAAATATTTACTCTATGATTTTACTCAACCACAAGAGCCAGTGTTGTAGAGTGAAAATTTTCTTAAGCTCAACAGCTGTTTGCCATCGTTTGGCTATCGATAAATGTTATCGTTGGGGCGCTCTTTTAATTTGAATGGCTTGGAATTGCCAATTGTCAAAGACATGGAACTGAATTGCAGGAGTAAATTTAAATTTAGACCCACGATTTTACATGTGTGTGCGTGCGTGTCAAGGCAACTTTAAACGTGTAAATATTTGGCTTAATAAACTAACTGCAACCGCTTCAAAGCATCTAATTTTAGCTTGAAATCCCATTTGAAAAAAGAAAAAGTGTTGAATTTTGGAATTTTAATTAAATTTATGCGTCTCTTTTTTTTTAAATGAAAGTAACCTCCAACACAAATTTTTTATTTTTTTTATGCGCCTCATTTGTATATCGATAAATATCGATATCGATATGTTTTCATATCGCTGCCGCTGTCGTGCTGCTGTCGTCAGTGTCTCGCGAAATTTTAACTCTGCGCCGCGAATTGCCAAAAATGTTGCGAAATTAATTCAAAACAAGTGCTTATCAATAAATAATATTATAAAGTAAAATAATAAAGTGTTGGCAAAGTGTGAGTCTACAAATTAACAACAAATTTGGCTTTGGCCTTAGGCGAATTCCGCACACACCTCGTATCGTTATCGTAGCGAATGCGACGCGGTGAATGCCGAGAGGCATACGATTTGTTGCTGCACGTGTGTTTAAGGGACCACACGACTCGTACGCTACACGTAATCGTCGCAACATGCTTGCAGTAGACGACTATCGTCAAGCAGTGGCAGTCGGTACTCGTCGTGTACGAGCGTACGCTTGTTGTTTTTTCTTACATTTTTCAAATGAGTTTCATATGTTTTAGGGAAAAAATGTCAGTCCAAAATTATCAAATTTGTTCATTTTGACGGCTTTACTACCATTATCAACAACTTAAATGTATTTTATAAGACATTCAGTAAAATGTGTGAAAAAATTTTATACCGCCTAACTGCTCTTCGTGGCAAAAAATAATCTTCTGGTTGCATATTTAGCACTCAAGACGTAGATAATTTTTAATTAATCTTCATAACACTTTACATGTTTACGCTTTGTGTTTTGACGATTGAAAATTGCTTCGCTTATGCGGAGCAACACCATAGCGTGAATCGTATCGTATCGTCAAATAATAAAGTTTTGACAAGGCGATGACGCTACGAATGACGATAACGAATTTGGCCAGGTGTGCGGAGGGCCTAAGTCAGCTTGCCAGAAAAGTGCGCGCGTATGTGTATGTGGGTGCAATTTGTTGTTGTTTTTTTTTAAGTGCGTGTGTTGTCTGCGGCCAAGAGGATCCTGCCAGTGCGAGTTGCCAAATTAAAAAACAAAGCAGGTTAGTGCCATAAATTAATTAAGCAACCTTTTGTATGTATGCATGTGGCTGTGTAAAACAATTTTTTTGAAAATGACAAGATCCGCAAATTCTGATTGTCTTCCTGTTGAACAGTTTGATACTCGACAGTTTTAGAATCACTTGGCTTACTGTATGTGTGTATGTATGTGCTTTTACAGTTGGTTACAGAGCGAAACCAACATGACATGATCGTCTTAAGCCAATTGCTTTTGGCTAAAACAAAGCAACGCACACATACATACATACAAGTCACATACAGAAGTAAGTTTGTAAGTGACGGCATATTAGCTACGCGGTTCAGCTTACTAATAAATAGGATATGTAATAATGCAGATCAGTGGGTATTAGTACCCAATGTGGGTGAATTATTCCTCCAAAATATTGAGTTTTTACAGAAATGATGTTAAGTCTAACAGCTACATAACATAAATCTGCGGCGCTTAACAGTGTAACCAGGAATTAAGGACAAAACGTTAAGAAAGCTGGACTCTAAGAATTCAGCAGGGCTAACCTAATAAACCTAGCAGAGCTAAGGGTGACTTAAGGTCACAGAAGGGTACTAGTACTTTCCGTCTAGATTTAAGGAAATGCCCTGATGTAATACTTAAGAATGGCCCCAAGGGAACACACTAAATCTTACTCAATTAACCTGTGGTTAAGAGAATTTACGGGCGTTCCAAGAACAGAAATTGGTTTTTGGCTTTTTTTTTTGGTATGTCGTACTGTTGAAAGTCCGTAAAAACAATTTTCCGGATCAATTTAGGTAAATGCCGGTACCTTATAATTCAAGGATGGACGGAATAACGTGGGATCTAAACCAAAAATTGTTTTACACATTTTTTGGAATGTTTACCTTTGAAAGTTCAATAAAATAATTTTCGGGGCAAATTTAAGTAAAACGCGGATACTTATTATATAAGATTAAGATTCGGCGGAAATAATGGGCGGTCTTAAAACATAAATTGGTTCTGAATTTTTTTTGTAATGTCTTACTTTTGAAAGTCCAAGAAAGAATCTAATCATTTACTTTATTATTCATAGACGGTCTATAGGAATTAAAATTCGGCGGAATTATATGAAATCTTAAAATAGAAATGAGTTTTTGGCATTTTTTGGAACTGAAGTAAAAATTGAAGTAAAATCCGGTCCCTTATCATTCAAGGACGCGCTTTAAGGATTGAGATTCGACGGAATAACTAGCAATCTAAAAATATAAATTATTTTTTGGCATTGATTTGGTATGCCCTACCATTGGAAGTCCGGATAATTATCTTTCCGGGCTAATTTAAGTATGCAATCTTAGGATAGATTTGAGTTTTAGTCATTTTTTCGAACTGCCATAGCTTTGAAATTCCGGAAAAAGGTTTTTCCGGTCAGATTGAAGTAGTCATTTAAGGAAGAGCTTTAAGGATTGAGATTTAGCAGAATTTCGGGGGAGTTTTTTTGGAATGTCGAACCTTTAAAAGTCCGGATAAAGAACTTTCCGGGCTAATTTAAGTAAAAGGCGGGACCTTCTCATTCAAGGACGGTCTTTACGGATTTAGTTTCATCGGAATTATATGCCATCTTAGAATAGAAATCAGTTTTTGGCATTTTTCAAACTGCCATAGCTTTGAAATTCCGGAAAAAAGTCATTCCGGTCAGATTGAAGTGAAATCCGGGCATTATCATTCAATGACGAGCTTAAAGGATTGAGATTTGGCTTATTACGGGCGATCAGTTATTGTTTTTTGGAATGTCGTACCCCTAGAAGTCCGGATAAAGAACTTTCCGGGCTAATTTAAGTAAAAGCCGGGACCTTATCATTAAAAGACGAACTTAAAGGATTGAAATTCGTCAGAATTATAGGCAATCTAAGAACAGAAATTAAATTTTGCCATTTTTTTGGACTGCCGTGCTTTGAAAGTACGGAAAAATCACTTTCCGGAAAGATTCAAGGAAAAGTCAAACAGCATGGGCTTCAAAAGTTGAAGTACGACGGGTTTACGTTTTTTAACCAAGGCGTGAATGATGATGAAAAGTTTTTAAGCAAAACAAAAATACAAATTACTCTTAATCCTTTTCTTCTTATCCTGATATCTTAGGTCCTTACCTATATATGACTTTCCTCAAAAATCAGCTAATAGAATTTAGGAATCCAATATGTGAAATTGTCTTTTACTTGCTATACTTAGAACCAATCTGCAGTCATCTCTCTCTTTTTCCCTGTTGAAATTCAAAACGGAAACACTATCATTAATAAGATCCTTTTGCCCCGTCCCATTTACCCGTCCTCCTTGCCAGTTGTTAAGTGTGGCTTGAAGTTATGTGTTTATGCTCTTGACTCTTGTTTGCCTTTCATTTGCTGTCCACTCACGCAGCAGTAGCAGCAGCAGCAGCAGCAGCTTGTCCAGTAATCTACACGCCCCTTCCTCCTCTCCAATCCTCTGCACATAATCCGTTTATTATGAGCACTGGCTGTGCTCCAGTTAACGCTAGTCCTGCCAGCTAAGTGCACAGAAATTAATTTAACGACTTGGCGCACTTCAAAACTGCACCAAACACATGAAGTGGGGGGAAGTGTCGGGGGAAGTGTGAAGGTGCCACTTGCCACTTGCCCGTTCCTGTTGCGCGCGCATTAAGCGGGATGACTATGTCGTCGACGACAACGACGACAATGGTAACTTGACCTTGACACGTTCGACGTTCCATGCTTGTCCTCGACGTGTCTTTTCTATATTTTCTTCTTGTTGTATTTTGTGACTTTCGCTTGGCTTACGTAAATTCAATTTTCAGTTTGATGAAAGCAAAGTTTGTTGTGTGTGTGAGAGAGAGCGCGTGTGTGTGTGTGACGCCTGCAGGTATGCAATACCTTTTGCCTAAATGTGGGGGCGGCCCGCCCGTGTGATTTGCACAATCTGCACACAACTTGAAATTAAATTCGGCCCAGAAGCAGCTCAACTTTTTGGCGTAAGGTCAAAATGTTAATGTATTTGAAATGAGCCAACAAACGAAGGCGAAGGCACTATGGGGAATTTATCCATTTTTATTTTTTTTTGTTAAAAAGTTATTTTTCAAAATTGTTCAAAATAAAACAGGGACGATAACAGTTATAATTTAAATTATAAAAGTCCACACTTAAGAGTTATTTTCAGAGTTTTTTATTAAGGACTTTTATTTTTTACTGCGAGAACAACAGTTATTCAAAAGTTTAACAGTCCTAGGATAACAGTTATTAAAGACTTTTATAATATTACTCTGTAATTAATAGTTGTGGAAAGACTTTTATAAAAAATTTAATAAATAACAGTTACAAAAGACTTTTGTTTTATGACTTAGAACATAACAATTATTAAAGTCTTTTATTATATTACTCAGAAAATAATAGTTATCGATAACTCAGTAAATAAAACTGTCAGAGACTTATATTTACCTTTTACAATTTATTATTTATTTACAATTATTAAAGTCTTTTTTTTATTACTCATAAAATAATAGTTTTCGATAACTCAGTAAATAAAACTGTCAGAGACTTATATTTTTTAATTACAATATAAAAGTCTTCTTTATTTATCGCAGGTAATGATAAGGATCAGAGAGCAAAACCGCTGAAGCTATATTAAACTAAAAGACTTTTATAGTGTGATTAAAAAATAAAAGTCTCTGAATGAGTTTTATTTACTGAATTCTATAATTAAAGTCTTTCGATAACCCTTTTTCCTGAGTAATAAAATAAAAGTCTTTAATGATTGTAATGTTCTAAGTAATAAAACAAAATTCTTTAGTAACAAAGATATTGTAGATTCGGATGAGACTAACAAAATTATAAGCCAATCCTCATTTCGTTGCATGCACCCAGAAAAAAGGTCATTTTAAAATTCAGGAAGCAAACCGTACCAAACCGCTAATTTGTGCTCGTAAACCGAACCAAGAACCGAACCGTTGTTTTTTCAAAAATGCTGAACCGAACCAATTGATACGCACCGATTTCG
The DNA here is from genome assembly GCA_018904225.1 of Lordiphosa mommai. Lineage (NCBI taxonomy): Eukaryota > Metazoa > Arthropoda > Insecta > Diptera > Drosophilidae > Lordiphosa > Lordiphosa mommai. The sequence goes on along the minus strand of JAEIFT010000370.1, from coordinate 117,352 downwards.
AAATACTGTGGTATATATAAAATCTCTTGTCAAGACAATCCTTAGAAACTATAGACGACGCCTTTACATCTGAGTTTGCATAATAAGATCAGCTCACCAAGGCAATGAATTTTATGGGCGGTACCTGATTTCTGTCTATATAATTAATATATTTCCATTGAGAATCACAGTTATTTTAATGCTTTCTAAGAGATTCATTTCAAAAATAAATACAAAATGTCGTTATTATACACTTGAAAAGTGTATATTAATTTTGCCCAGAAGTAGAATAGAAATATTCATTTCCGACCCCATAAACTATATATTCTTGATCAGGACGACGAGCTGAGCTCAATTCCCGTCTGTCCGTCCGTCCGTCCGTCTGTCTGTCCGTTGTGTGTCGTCTGTCGTCTTGTCTGTCTGTTTCTACGCGAACTAGTCCCTCAGTTTTAAAGCTATCGAGTTGAAATTTTGCACAGAGTCTTCTTTTTACTGCACGCAACTAATATGTCGGAGCCGGCCGGATCGGATGACTATATCATATAGCTGCCATAGGAACGATCGGTCTAAGAACTAGTTCTAGTTGAAAAAACTTTTTTGTTTTCCATCGTAGCGTCACTAATCTTGGTATATGTTAGTTTTATATGCTTCCACATAATTCTGGAAAAATTTATCAAAATCGGATCACTATATAGCTATATAGCTGCCATATAAACGGTCGGTCAAAAAACTAAAAAAAAACTTTTTGTTTTCCATCGTGAGCATCACCAATCATAATTAGTTTTATTGCTGCTTCCGTAAATTCTGTCAAAATCGGATCACCATATCGTCGGTGGATCTAAAACTGGTTCTGTGAGAAAAACTTTTTGTTTTCCATCGTAGCATCTTGTTTTCACATAATTTTGAAAAATTTATCAAAATCGGATGACTATAGCATATAGCTGCCATAGGACCGATCGGTCGGAAAATGTTTTTTACAAAGAAAAGTTTTTTTTTTATGTTATACAATTTTTATTATCAATGATTTAAAAATTTTAAATATTTGATATCTATATCCTATATATATTTTACCAGTTAAATCAGTTGGAGTAAAGTTTTTCAAGTGTATTAAAACTTCGGCACAGTCGAAGTTAGCATTGCCTTCTCGTTTTTATTTTCGAAAGGTCTGAAACTCGAAAACGAAATCAGGCGTGATAATATACTAACCGTGAACCACTGAATCGAACCAAAACCGCGGTTCGGATTGTAACAAAAACCATATTGTGTACCGAACCGGTGGTTTAAAATCTCTGTGAACCACAGAACCGAACCATATCATATTTCCAAGCGGTTAGCATTCTTGCTAAATTAAAATATGTACGTGATTGAATTTAGACCGTTTTGTTCTTAAAATTTAATGGTATTCATTCATTAATCTGTCTTCCATTTAAAAACATTAGAGTTAGAATAATAATAATGTCAGAGAATACATTTTATTTCTTTGTAATCAAAAAACGAACTTGAAATGAAAATTTTGATCTTAGATTTGGAAATTCCGAACTTAGTCAGCTTTTGAGATCGTTTGTACTTGAAACAGGGGCACTGTTTAAGTACGGAATTCTTGGTTTTTTCTGAGTGTGTATTTAAGACACCTTTCTTATTCATGTTTATTATAATCTTCAATTATATAAAGGGGGGAAGGGGGTGGCAATCGACTATCTTTGAAACGAGGGGGCTGATAGAATTCAAAATAAAAAATAAATTTGATAATTTCCATAAACATATTATATTGTCACGAAACAACTAAATATTTCGTACTTTCACACAAAAATTGGGGAGGGGGGTGTGTTGTGTTTTATAAATTCACTATGGAATGGAAAACTTCCATTCAATATATAGGGAAGGGGAGGCAAAGCCTGATGGATGCGAAACTTTTACTTTTTGCCAGGCCTCAAGCCCAAATGGAAGTGGAAAACTTGTCCATGTTCATTCATCTCCACCAAGAGGCCTCCGGCGAGACACAAAAAAAAAAAAAAAAAAAAAAAAAAACCCCCCCTCCCCCAGCCTACAAGTGGGCAGGACTAATGTAATTTGCCACACGTAACTCGGGACAGACACAACAAAAAGGCAAATGAAGTTGATTACTTTATGTCCGACTGGTTTATTTTAAGCAATTGCAATTGTTTTGTTCATCATTTTGTATGCATGACGGTCATTTGCCATGATCGGGATCCAAGACGCAAAGCATGGACTCGGGATCTGTAACACAATCTAAATGAAGAAAAAAAATGAAGGAATATTAAAGTTATTGAGAGACAAATTGGGCTTTTACCAGCAGCCACAGCGGCAAACCAAATCGACAAAATTAAAATTAAAGCAGCCAGCACTAGATTTGTCATGATGTTTACGCTTTAATGAACTGTTTTGAAATGAAAAAAATTTAAAAAACTGACCTGCTCTTATCTGTATATATAAGTGGAAAGTGATAAGCTGAAGCAAACCAAATAAGCTCAAAGAGCTGAGGGAAGTTCCCTCTCAGTGTGTTTACTGAGGTTGAATGTTCTTATAATATTTTTATTTATGAGCTGAGTTTCACATTTTTGAATAAACGTTCGCATTTCATACTGAATATTTCAATATAAACTGGTTGCTATATATATTTCTGGCCTAATAATGAATACGCGAATATTTATGATCCAAAATGGTTTTTAGTGTTTTTCAAAGTATTCTCCAGCAAGATTTATACACTTTTGCTTGAGCGTAAACCAATTGTCGAAGCAATTTCTTCCACTCCGATTGACACACCTCCAAAACATGGTTTTTGAACTCTTCAACAGCATCTTCTGGCGACGAAAATCGTTGACCAAGCATTTTTCCCTTGATGTGCGGGAATAAAAAGAAGTCATTGGGTGCCAATTCGACGTTTTGGGCGGTCAAAAAGGCGCTGGTGTGAGCTGATGTGTGAGAGCTCGCATTGTCATGGTGCACAATGATCTGTCTTCTCTTGTTCGTTTTTCGAATTTCTCCGAAGACTTCAGGCAAACAATTTGTGGTGTACATCTCAGAATTGACCATCCTACGTTGCTCAAGCGAAACAGTCGCCACATGATCAGTTTTACCGAAGAAACAGGCAACCATTTGCTTCGAAGTGCTTCTTCCACGAACGACTTTCGTTGGATTTGGCTCGTCTTCGAAGACCCACACGGTCGATTGCTGTTTTGTTTCGGGCTCATAAGCATAGATCCATGATTCCTCACCTGTGACGATCTTATAAACGTCTTTTGAAACAACGCGATTATATTTTTTCAAAATTTTTTTGCACCAATCCACACGAGCCTTTTTTTTGAGCGATTGTCAACGTGAACAAACCTTTTTTCGAAGTGCTTCTTCCACGAACGACTTTCGTTGGATTTGGCTCGTCTTCGAAGATCCACACGGTCGATTGCTGTTGTTTCGGGCTACCAGGCATAGATCCATGATTCATCACCTGTGACGATCTTATAAACGTCTTTTGAAACAACGCGATTATATTTTTTCAAAATTTCTTTGCACCAATCCACACGAGCCTTTTTTTTGAGCGATTGTCAACGAGAACAAACCTTTTTACGCCCAGGTGTTCATGCAATATCGAATGTATGCTGGTGGAAGAAATGCCCAAGGATGCCTCTATCTCACGGTATGTCACATGACGATCTTGCATTATCAGTTCACGCACGGCATCAATGTTTTCGGGCACAACGACTGTTTTTGAACGACCTTCACGACATTCGTCTTCGAGCGACAATTTTTCGCCAGTGCTTTATCTTTATTTTTATTTTTTTATTTTATTTTCTTCAATAAATTAGTATTAACCTTTTTATCAAGTCAGGGGCTCTAGATATATTTTTTTCCTTGATCCTTATTTTTTTTTTTTTTTTAGTGTGTTCTATACTAGAAGATGGTACTCCTTATCGTAATAGTCCATACCCATACAAAGATTTAAGTTCATCCTTGCACTCTTGTCGTGATAATCCACATCGAAAGTTGTGAAAAATGATTGCACGAAAATGTTCACGAATTAATTCCATTTTTCTGCCGAGATAAGTTTTTAATTAATCGTTAATCGATATCAAACGTGGTCACACATGAAAGAGTTGTATGGAGCTTTTATCGATAAAAGTCCAAACTTTTTTTTTGGAAAAGGCCAATTGGTCCTAAAATGGCTAGAAGTGACCTAGGCCAGAAACTTAAATAGCAACCCACGTATATATATAGATCTGGTCAGGATTCTTTAGATAGACAATACTTTCCATATTTTTTTAATTTTTACAAAATTATTTCTTCTTATGCATTATTTCCCCCCGAAATTGTGCAAATGTCTTCGAGTGATAATTACCGCAAAAGTGCCGACAGTTTTATCAGCTGCAAATGCAATTTAAATGCATTAAAAGCTGAGCTCCGCACATTTTGCTACCAAAACAGCCTTGGCCATAAATCTGCACGCAAAGTGTTTCCGGCAGCTCAGCCAAAATGGCTGCCGCCTCTCTCAGTAGAGCAAGTGCTTTAATAATGCCCGAGTATACGCGGACCGCAGGTGTTTGGCTATGGGAAACGGATATGCATCATATGATGCAAACAGCACTTTCTTCCATTTGGCACTTTAAGTGTGCCAGGCACTGGGTGAGGAGAGAGAGGGAGGGGGGTATGCAACGTTTTATCCATTTGCCTGTAAAATGATGCAGCAAAACTTTTGGGCGTACACGAGTACAATTTCTGCCTCTGTCACTTGGCGTTGGCGTTGTCAATTTTTTATTGCCCTTTGGCAGCTGTGTTTGACTTTTGGTCGGGGAGAAGCTGAAGCAAGAGGAGACCAAGTTTTATTTTTTTTTTCAGGTTAGCAGGTCACGTGCTCTTCAGACATTTTCTGCGATATATTTTTAGCTCCTGCTGCTCTGCTGCGACAAAATCAGTGTCGAGTCTTTGGCTTCTGCAATTGAATTCAAATGAAGCCACCAATCCACAACCAGCGCCACACGATAAATGCCAAGCCATAAATCAAGCATACAAAAATTGACATTAATTTTGCCCCAGAGAGCAGAAGCTGACGTGGTCTGGCCTCCCTGGTCTGGGTTAGGTTGTGAGGGGCTTCAATATTCAATTCAAGGCACTGGAAAGCTTGGCGCATCGATCACGCATGGAATATTCAAGTGACAATCTTGGTTGCGCGCACGTAATTCCAAAACAAATATGCTCCACCTACCACTCAACCTTTACGTTATATCCAAGCTAATCTCTCAGGCGGAAAGCGGAAATGTGGGCGGCGGTGTACCTTGGGCTAGCGATATGAAATTTGTCTCCATTTTTTGTACAACCAATTTCACTCCAAAAAGACAGCTTAAGGCTTCGGGGTACAATTTGTTCCCCAAGCCCAATTTCTGGAATTCATAAATTGTTACATTAGAAAGGTCGGCAGATAAATTATGAAACCTATTCAAACATTATATAAGGCAAAATAAATGTTTCACTGCTCTGTCAATTTGTTGTATAAGTATAGGCCGAATACTTTAACTGAATAATTCCATAAATATATAGCTTACAGCTGAAATGGGGTTTACCCCATTCCAGATAGTTAATGAAAATCATGAGCCATGCAAATTGGGTTTTATTAAACAAAATTAAAATTGCATTTGAATTTGGTTCTCGTACAAAATTACTGGGGTAAGAATGTACCCCAAAAATCCAAATTTTTGGAGTTTCATCAGGAAAATGATCGTATCGCTTCAGTTGTTTTGGTGACACTATATGTAAGTACTAGCTTATAACCCGGCGCGCTTCGCTTATCCACCATCAGTATATAGCCGCCAAAATTATGAAAAAAACGTTTGGCAATGATCCCACCCCCCGCCCCCATTTTCCGACCATCAGAAATGAGAAAATTATTTTCCACCGAGAAATCAAATGTCTAATTATTTTCTATAATGTGTTCACAAACCGATTTTCAAGCAATCGGATTAAAAATAGGTTTTTACCATATAGAATTTTCCGGTAATTTCCCGACTTTTCGTGCGGATTTTCCAACATTGGAAAATTTCATGTCTAATTATTTTGCAACTATCCTTACAAAACCGAGTTTGAAGTCAATCGGAGTGTTTTCCATATAGAATTTTCCGGCCATTTTCCTTGTAGGTGGATTTTTCCCACAATTGAAAAATCTCATGTCAACTTATTTTGTATACTATCGCTGCAAACCGAGTTTAAAGTCAATCGGATCAAAAATAGTTTTTTCATATAGAATTTTCCGGGTATTTTCTTTGTTGGGCGGATTTTCCAACATTTGAAAATCTCATGTCCAATTACTTAGCATACTATCCTGACAAACCGAGTTTGAAGCCAATCGGATGAAAAATAGTTATTTCCCTATGGAATTTTTCGGGAATTTCACGACTTTTCGGGCGGATTTTCCATCATCGGAAAATCTCAAGTCTAATTATTCTGCTACCATCCTCACAAACCGGGTTTGAAGTCAGTCGGATGAAAAATAGTTTCTTTCATGAAGAATTTTCCGGCCATTTTCCTTGTGGGCGGATTTTCCGAAATCTGGGAAACAGATGTCCAATTATTTCGCTTACTTTACTTACAAACCAAATTTTAAGTCAATCGGATGAAAAACAAAATTTTTCCCCATAGTTAGCTTTTCCGGGAGTTTTCCACCCCTTAGGGGTGGAATTTTCCAAAACCCCGCCTTAGTGCTCACTTTAAACTCATAAGGAAACTTCTGTGAAAATTTCAGCTTTCTATCTCTTACCGTTCAGGCTCTGCGTTGATTGCCAATCAGTCAGTCAGTGAGGACAAACTCTTTTATATGTAGAGAGATTATCTGATTTTTGATTGGGAAAAGTTGATTAATTTTCGCATCTTTGGAACTGATCTGATGTCATTATGCGCGTGAACCAAACTGAAACCGTGGTTCAAATAGCTCCAAAATCCATTTTCTAAACCGAACCAATGGTTTATGACCTCTGTACACCACTGACCCGATCCCATAATGATTCGCGAGCGGTTTGCATCTCTGAAATAAACTCCAACAATCCATTTGAATTTTATTGATTCTCATACAATTTATCCCAAATACGGTCTACCTCTAAAAGTTTGCATATTTGGTGTGATCCGTAGGTCTACACCAGTGAAGTGGAGTTCAAGGTTCTGTTCACAAACCAATTCGTTAACTTATTGAACTTAAGAATTTGGTTTATTGTTGAGTTGCGCGATTATTCCTTATATACGATTTATCACCCCCAAAAAGGTTTATCTTTTAAGAAAGCTAGCTTCTACCTCAGAGGTGTCCAATGATTATACTCGCAGTGCTCTTGTGTTGTTGCTTAACTTGCGGCTGTAGCGCGAGCATACGAATTCACAGACAGAGAGTTGTTGTTGCAGCTGACTGATTGAAAAAAATTAGATTTTTTATATGTATTGGTGACTGCTTTACCATATTTTTTCTGTCTTCCCCTCCATTAAAGCGTTTGAATTGGTTTATATTGCCTTCGATTGAATGTGCATTAGTTGTTCGAGTTTCTCGTTGAAATTTGCATATGAAATTAATGTTTGTTCCGCATCAAATTCAATTAATTACCATCTGTGGCTTTGCTTTGACAAGTCGAATAACAGCAACAACAACAACAATAATAAAAACCACAAACATCAGTAAGAACAAGTTATACAACAACTGTTAGCCACTATTTAAAGTTGAAATTTGTGCAGTGAATTGAATTGAAAACTTTTATGGTGTGTGAAGCAACACAAAAGGATGGAGCCCCTTTCATTTTAGATAAATTTTTGGGTTGTCTATTTTATGCTCATCGACCTTCCCTTTGTATCCATAAATTATCGACTACTCTTGACGAAAATAACCAAGCGAAAGCAATACGAATTGATTGCCTAATATGCCATGTCCTTTGTTCGTGTGTGTGTGTGTGTGTGACAGCAGGCCACTTGATGCTGTTGCTGTTTGTTTAAGGCGAACCCTCAAAAGTAGACTATGAAATTTGCATGTCTTTGAAAGTATCGCCTGGACTTTATGTAACTGCTGCGTAACCTACATTTGTATGGCAAACCTAAACAAAGGATTTATGGAGATAGTAAAAAGAAGATATATAAATTGTATGTTTCATTTGTTTTTTAGAAATTGTACGAGGGTGGCTTGAGAAGTGTTTGGGGCTTGTCATATGAAGCTTCAAAAATTTTAAATTTAAAACCAAAATAATTTTTTAGAGCGAAGCTCTTTAACGGATGTTCGGCAGGGGGACTAAAATGAGAAAAAATTTGACTTTGATTTCTTTGCGACAGCTTTTTTGCGTGAGATTTTGTTTGTTTCTGTGTTTTGTTTTTATTTGTGCTGATATTCGTGTGCATAAGCACAAGCAAGCGCAACCATGCACACACATACACATACAGGCATCGGATCTGGGATATCTGGGATCTGGATCTGGGATCAGGGATATGGGATCTCGGATTTAGGATCTCGAATCTGTAATCTGGGATCAGGGATCTGTGATTTGGGATCAGGGATCTGGGATGAGAGTTCTGGAATCAGGTATCTGGGATCAGGAATCTGGGATCAGAGGTCAGGGATCTGGGATCTGGATCTCGGATCAGGGATCAGGGATCAGGGATCTGGGATCAGGTATCTGGGATCAGGTATCTGGGATCTCGGATCTGAGATCTCGGATCAGGGATCTGTGCTCAGGGAGCTGGGATAAAAGGGAGGGATCTGGGATGGATCTGGGATCTCGGATCAGGTATTTGGGATCAGGAATCTGGGATCTATGATCTGGGATCTATGATTTGGGATCTATGATCTGGGATCTATGATCTGGGATCTATGATCTGGGATCTATGATCTGGGATCTATGATCTGGGATCTATGATCTGGGATCTATGATCTGGGATCTATGATCTGGGATCTATGATCTGGGATCTATGATCTGGGATCTGATCTGGGATATGATCTGGGATCTATGATTGGGATCTAGATGTGGGATCTATGATCTGGGATCTATGATCTGGGATCTATGATCTGGGATCTATGATCTGGGATCTATGATCTGGGATCTATGATCTGGGATCTATGATCTGGGATCTATGATCTGGGATCTATGATCTGGGATCTATGATCTGGGATCTTGGATTTGGGATCTCGGATCAGGGATCTGGGCACAGGGAGCTGGGATAAGGAGAGGGATCCGGGATGGATCTGGGATCTTGGATCTGGGGGATCTATTAGGGATCAGTGATCTGGAATCCGGGATCAGGTATCTGGGATTAGGGATCAGTGATCTGGGATGGGAATGGAATGGATCTTGGGTCTGGGATCAGGGATCTGTGATCAAGGGTCTGGGATGGATCTCGGAGCTGGGATCTCGAATCAGGGATCTGGGATTAGGGATCAGGGACTGGTACAGGAACACTATTTCATATAAAAATTTCTCTCGTACCGTGTGTTCCACGATACACACTCCTTTTTGTATTTTATCTAGCCTAGTTTAATGTACAGTTGGGTTCAAAAATTGCGGGTCCCGACATGTCCCGAATTGAAATGCTTCCTTAGGCAGGACGGGAAAATATTTTAAAATATTTAAAAAAAAATAATTTATAATTATGAAATTAATTTTTATTTATTTTAATTTTTATTTATAATTATGAAATTATTATTGACTTTTGAAATATAAATATTTTCGGCAAAAAATTTACACATTATTCAGGAAAATCTTTAAGAAAAAAAAATAATTAATTTTTCCTAAAAATCTAAGACTAAATCTCGAAACGGGATTTATTCTTCATACTAAAGTTTTTTTTTTGGGTCCTGTCTTATTTTTAATGGTAGTCTCCACAGCAGGGGTTGGCAATATGAGCTGAGAAGCTTTTCTCTGCTGACTTACAATTTCAATTGGCTGACCCATCTGCTCACATTGCCCACCCCTGATCTAAAGTAACAGATTTTATACAGAATATTGAATACCGAAATTATTTGATAGCAAGAAAATGAGTTTGGTAAAGAAATTTTAGTTATTAAGAATATACATACTTCATGGGATCCAAGTTGGTACCATATGTGGCAAAGAGCTTCTCACTTAAAGCCTTAAAGTATGCTTTAAAACATTCAAATTTAAAGTCTTCTTCTTTATATCTTTAAGTTGTAGTTTATAAATAAAGATTTGTATCTGTTTCTCCCTAATGTCGCTGTTGAAAGCAAATTTCTTCCCAAAATAGAAAGTAACCAAGCAGCAGCAGGCCCAACTAAAGTCCTTGCCAAAACCCTCACACACACACGCTTAAACATACATACATTCATATTTGGACAGCTAACAGACGGGGCAATGTGCGCATTGTCAGGCTTTCAGGCCAGACAGCAACAGGGAGTCGAACCCACGACAACCGCGACGCCACATGAAATCAACAGTTTACCTTGGTATGGTGGGGGGCCCAGGGGCCCGGTCTGGTCTGGTTAAATGGCTTAAAACCAACCGAAACTGACAACAAATACAGCTGATGATGATGGTGATGACGATGATTATGATGATAGGACAAGGACGGTGGGCGGAGGGCGGTGGGGGCAGGACAGGCGCATGCACAAAGGCAATTACTCATGGACAACAACGAGTGGGTGAAGGAATATGAGTTACCATTGGCATTTCCCCACGATAGTTTCATTCGACCATTTGTTTGTTTATTTGTTCAAAATCAAAGCCCTTTGTTGATTTCAAATCAGAAATTGTGGCATACAAGGTCTGTTCGAAAAAGGAAACTGCAAATTTCGGGGTCCACTTTTGAAGTATTTGGTATGCAAAACACAGTGCGTCGAAGAAAGATCACTCATTGTTCTTTGTTCCTCATTTGTTGTACAAAAACCACATCGCATTTAGGCCTTAGCCACTGTATTCAGCGGACTTGGTCCCTTGCCACTTTTTTCATACTTCCAAAACTGAAAAGACCCTTAAAAGAACGTTAAATCTCCAGACTTAACTTATAAAAAAAAACGAATAAATATTGCAAAATAGCTGATCATGTCAACAGATGTGGGAAACATATGTGTACCTAAAAAATATTCGATTAAAAAAAAAAGAATATACAAAAATGGGGAGCCAAAATTCAAGTTAAAAAAAAACAGATTTGATCCCAACCTTCAGCTGGAAGTTTCACGAACGACTCTTACTTGTTTGTACTTGATTCAAGTACGAAAAGCTTGAAACAATCCTAGAATGCCGGTATCAGTTGAAAGTGAGTATAAAGAACTGACTTAAGGGGGTCTTCTACCTTTAAACAGAGATTTATGAGTATTTTTAAAAAAAAATTCTGAAAGGAAACCCATAAGAGCTTTTTCAATTTGATTTTTTGTTTTGTGTTTTTTATTAATTAAATAAACAAGTAAAAAAAAAATGTTGGATTTCGAGGGCTGTTCAAAAAGTTATAGGCCTGACAATTAAGGTCTAAAAAAGTGTAGAGGTGGTAGCCATGATTTCGGGACTCCTGGTTATCGGAATTGAAAACGGTAAATGAGGTTATAATCAGAATTGATATAATTCTGGCCCGTACCTCAATCATATTTTTCAATATTTTTTGGAAAAATTCGCGGCCAATAAAATTTTTAAAAATTTTGTTTAGATTTTTAAAATTTTTTTGTAGTTTAGTGTAAAAAAAATGGTAAAAGATGGTAATAAATTTGTTATATTTTGTGCTGATATTCGTTTGTATTAAATAAGCACAACCACGCACTCACACACACATATATAGAGATCTGGGATCAGAGATGTGGAATCAGGGATCTGGGAACAGGGATCTGGGATCAGGTATCGGGGATCTGGGATCAGGGATCTGTTAACAGGGATCTGGGATCAAGTATCAGGGATCAGGGATCTGGGAAAAGAGATCTGGGATCAGAGATCCGGGATATAGGATCTCGGATCCAGGATCTGGGATCAGGTATCTGCGATCAGGGATCAGGGATTTGGGATCTACGATCAGGGATCTGGGAACAGGGATCTCGGATCAAGGATCTGGGATCAGGTATCAGGGATTTGGGATCAAGGATCTGGGATCAGGTATCTGGGAACAGGGATCTAGGTTCAGGGATCTGGGTTCAGGAATCTCGGATCTGAGATCAGGGATCTACTATTTTCCAACACTATTTTATATAAAATAATAGTAAAATATCTTTATATTCTTATGAAAGAATTCTTATAGAGCTTTGCTCGTACAGTGTGTTCCACGATACACACTACTTTTTATTGAAGGCCTCATTCCAGATGGCATAAAAATTTATTTAGGCACTATGCTTCTTATAAATAAGACAGCTTTTAGAGCTTTCCAAAAGTGTTTCTATTTACATGTAGTATTGTAACCAGGGTGTTAAACCGGAACCCAAACCGGAACCGTGTACCGAAAAGAACCGATTAAATCTATGAACAAAAATCGAAACCGTTATTATTTATTTTTCGGGAACCGGTTTTCGGATCCATTATTTTTGGAACCGAAATATCCGAAAAGAACCGAAACTTTTGAGTTTTTTTTTATTATTTCTGTTTTATAACGTCTATCAGGGTTTTCCCGAAAAGTTTGAGAAGTTTTTCATGACTAGTTACCTCACCGCTGACGCCAATAGCTGGTGAAGGTGACTGGATGTGTACAAGTTTTCAAGAAAAATCATTTTTATTAGATGTTCCGAGGCGGAATCGAACCCAGACCTCCCGCACAGGGCCACAATTTTATTAAGTGAACTGGCGAAATAATAAATATCTTAAATAATTAAAATATAATTTAAATATTATTTTGTGTAATTTTTTTCTTAGAAACAACAAGATCTAGAACTTGAACATATTTTTTTCAATATTTATTCATATTTAAATTAATAGTAAAAATTATTAATGATTTAAAAAATCTAAAATTTATCGATTTATTGTGAAAAAATATAATCCACTATTCAGGGCTGGTCCAAAATCAAATTTCGAAAAGCATTTTAATCCACTAGGATATTTTAAAAATATTGAAAATAAAATTTTCAAAAATCTTGACTTTATCCGTCTTATTTGTCGAATAAAAATCAGGTACTATAACTTTTCTAGGAACTAGGATATTGCTCCGGTGATAGCTACAACTTTCCTGATCATCCCATATAAATTTGAATGATATCGGTCAATCCGTTTTTGAAAATCGGGGTTTCGACAGAAAGGCGTTTCAATAACTTCATGATATTTTTGATTCTGAATTTTGATTGAATAAATTAATTGCCTTTATTTTAAAAATATTTTTATATTTGCTGCTAAGCACGACCCAACACGAACACGTACATACGTAGCCCGCATAACTTAAAGTCTCCTTTCATTTGTTTTTTGAACAAACCTCGTACATATTTCTCTCTTTGGTCATCATCGATGCCAATTGACTGCATAATAGAACCATCATTTGGCTGATTTGCAAGACACAGAGCTGCCATTTTACATTGTATTTCTGAAAATGTTTGTGAAAATGTTGTTGTTGTTGTGCTTATGATCGCATCCCAGAGACCACATGACAATCAGCATGCATGATTGAACATTACCCAAAAACAAAATGCAAAATGGCACACACACACACACACACACACACACATACAAATGTATGCATTCAAAATGCAGGAATGCTGCAATGGGTCCTAGGGCATATTTTGCACCAATTTCCATACAAATCTTCAAAATGGCAAGCAGTTTTCCTACTATAGTTTGTACCCTTCCTCTTCCCCTTCCTTCCTTTGGTATGAATGGCACAAGCAAAACAAAACACAACACAAAACCCACATGCGATAAAAGAAAAACAAAAGCCCAAAAGGTGGCAGGAGAGCAACAACACCAGCTACTAAGCCTGAGAACTAGAAGAAAATTAAAAAGTAAACACAAAAATTCACGTGCTTGGCATGCAGGAGCAGGCAAGTGTTTTACTGTAGTTGGTGGAGGGGTGAGGTGAGAGGGCGGGTGAAGGTACAAAAGGTACTATAAGGTAGGCAGAAACCAACGAAGCTGCGCAGTTTAAACGTGAGAGGAGACCAACTAGGGCGCATGACAATGTTACAGGAGTTAAAGAGCAAGAGAGAGAGAGAGTGGAAAAACAACCTGACTGCTCCATGGGAATTCCTCTCACACAAGTTTTGTTTACCGTAATGATGACGTATGTGTAGTGCAACATTTGAGGCATAGACGAAATAGCCAAACAACTTATAGGACATCAATTTTTCATTCTTGAACAGTCCAACAATAACAGAAAAAACAACCCACAATTTTGAAGCTAGAACCTTGTGACTTAAAACATATTAATTTAGACCCAATTAAAACGTTCTAATTTAGGTCAAATTATATTCCTATATAAGATTATGTAATTGTGTTTAGACTTAAGCACAGACTTAAGAACCTAAATAATTATATTATATTTCGAAATAAAATCACGAACTTTTGTCATTTAAGGCCTCATTCCAGATGTCATAAAAATTTATTTCGGCACTATGCTTTATATAAATAAGAGAGCTTTTCTAAAGCATTCAGCTTTCAGAGCTTTTAAAAAGTGATTCTATTCATATGAAGCATTGTGGCGAAATCAAATTTTTTCATCTGGATTGAGGCCTCTAATAAGAATATTACCATTTTGTGCCGGGCCTTTTTGTAAATATGATCGTGCTTGGGCCGGGATGGGCCTGAAAATTTAGTTTCGGTTTTTAAAAATGGTTTAAAGGGAATCAACTCTATAATAATCATTATACAACTAATGCAAAACAAAAAAATAAAAAAAAAAATTTTCAAATGTGAAAGACCTCCCAAAATTGACTCTTTTATCAACTTAAGGCTGTAGTTACCAAATATTCTGACATGATAAAGCATTTTGCCTATCAGATTCGTGTTAATACTAAAATTTTTTTTTTTTTATTTTTTTTTTTTTAAAAATTAATTACAATACATTATAATAAAATAAAAATATCATAATTAATTATAAAGAATGAGCGCTAGCGTCTTGGCCTTCGGCTCTAGAAAAAAAAAAAAAAATTGAATTTTGTTGCCTAGTGTAATTGACTTTTTGCCCAAATATTTGGATGTGTGACCAAAAATTTGTATAATTGAAAAATAAACATGGGTTGGTGGGTCTTGAAGGGTATATCGATTTCCGATCTAATGTCAGAGCTTTTCCTAATCCAACAAGATGTGCAAAAAATGTGCTTCAAGTGAGTATAGCCGTTCTTACACAGAGTCGAATGTTTTCGGTCTTTTTTCTCTGTGTATATTTAAACCAGGGATGCAAACCGCTAGGAAATAAGTAGTGTTTCCGTTCAGTGGTTCACAGAGACTTCAAACCACTGGTTCGGTACATAATATGGTTTTAGTAGCAATTCGACCCGTGGTTTTGGTTCGGTTCAGTTGTTCAGGAATAATATATTATAACTCCTGATCCCGTTTCCGATTTTTCGAACTTTAAAAAAAGAAACTTTTTCTTTTGGATTGGATTTCTTAAGAAGGAATATTAATAACTTCGAAATATTTTAATTATATAGACAGAAAAATGTAAAAAATTTTGTATTAGGGTTACACTATTTAAAAATCAAACTAATAAAAAGACTAGTGCATTAACAGCAAAAAAAAAAAAAAATAAAAAAAAAAAAAAAAAAAAAAAAAAAAAAAAAAAAAAAAAAAAAAAAAAAAAAAAAAAATTAAATTCATTATAGCATTGGTGAGCTGATCTTATAATAAATGTACTTATTATAAAAAGACAGATGTGATGTCTTGAAGAGACAAAATCCACTATATATCATAGTATTTAAAAAACGTTGCGTATCAATTGGATTACCAGCAACAAAGGCATTCGTGAAAACAAAATAACAGATGGCCTAGCAAAAGTAAGCTTCAGTTTATTCTCTGAACATGAAGAACGTGAATAATTTCTGTATTAACGTTAAATAGTGAACTTGAAGGTACTGCAAAGGCTTAATTTATATAAACGAGAAAACTTAGTACTACCTTAGAAAAAATTTGAAATTCAGATGTACAATATCGTAGTCATTACATCATAAAACTCATCAATAAACTGAACCGAACCGTTTTCATAGGCGGTTTTCGGTTGGAAAGATCACCGACCAGACTGGGGCTGGATAGTCACATAGTGCTCTACCAATAGCCTTATAAGTGATCAGCAAGGTCTCCTTGTCCTTATCCCAGAAGCTTCCAGCGATGATCTTAAGTCCCCTATTCTTCTCTCTTACTTTGCGCGCAGTTTTTTCCGAGTGTCGCGCAAAGAAGAGAGGTAAATTTACTAATGTAGCATCATTCATTAGCCACCCTATATGACAAGTTTCTGTGCCATTACTCAATTTTATGTGGGACGAGGAGGAAAGGAAACATTTTGCTTCAAGTTGTTAGATGTGCTCAGTGTAAAAAGTTAGTTAAGTTGCTTTTTTTCTTGAATGTAAGAACTTTCAACTCTAAATGAGAATAACCGTTCTTATATCGTTTCTGACACTATTTGTGCTTATCTAGTGTACAATGTAGTTGCTCAAAATACCCTTGCTACCTTACAGGGTGCATTTGCAGTCCACTAGGCCAACACTTTTATCCTACTATTTCCCTCTCTCTCTCTTTTACTCATTTTAAAAATTCCACCTGCCTGGAAGAGTTTACTTTGCATTGAAATGAGAGCTTAACATCAACTTACTCCCCCCCCTTGCTCTTCTCCTTGGCGTATCCAAATGTGCGTATTATTTATGCGTAGACATTCTGGCGCCGCTTTTAGCCACTTTAAGTCAGAGAGAGAGAGAGCGCCACATTTCGAGAGAGAGTATTCCGTTAGGAGAGCCTGAGAAATGTAAATATTTGCAACGCTGCGCTCAGAAGTGTGTGAAGTGTCGTGGCGAGCGGACCGTGCGCTGCGCTGAGGATTCCTTCGCATATCAGCAACTATATTCCATATATATATATTCAATATTCCAACACACAAACACATTCACACAAAAGTTGAGCACGCGCGCGCAAAATAAAACGAAAAATGTGAAATAAAAAAACTAACAAAAAATTAAAGCATAATTAAAGTTGAATTAAAACGGGAAAATCAATGCTGACGCACAGATATATACACACACACACAAACACAACGACAAAACACGTGCACACACATTGACACGAGGGCGAAAGCCTCTAACCAAGTGAAAGTAACCAAATTAGCAACACATTAAGGAACAACAAAAAAAAAATAGAAGAAGAAAAGCAGGTGGAGGAAAATTGAAAGTAAAAGTAGAATAAATTTGACATTGCATACTTCTAGGCGGAGCACTTAATTTTTAATGCAACTTGGCATGTGTGTGTGTGTGTCGTGTGCGTGCGTGCTTTTTGCTTGTTTTCAAAGTCGGTCATAGTTTAAAATAAAACAACAACAACAACAACTTGGCTCAGGCTAAGAAAAGCCATGCAACAAAAACTTGGCGGCAACCTCAGCAGCCGCCTCAACGCCGTGTACGATGAGATAAACACGCAAAACAAAGCCAACTGGGTCAGTGTGCGAGCCGTAGCCGTAGCCGTAGCAGGAGGAGGCCGAGGCGGCATGTGAGCAACAAAATATGTTGCATACTTAATGGCGCACCATACAAAAAAAAAAGGGTAAGTCACTTGAAAGACATTTAAGAAAATGTTTAAGGGGCCAAAAACAGATACTCTGCATTGTCCTTGAATAATACCACCATAGGCCAGCTCAATCAGGCACCAGGAGGCTACGCATTTAGCAGGAGTCGAAAAGTAAACGTCGAATGCCAAAAAAGGAGCAATAACAACAGAGCAACAAGGGGGGGGGGGGGGCAACAAAATGCCAAATGGAATAACAGTAAAATAAAATATCCTTGTGAAAGTTTCGCTTGCACCGCCCCCTCTAAAACACGTTCCACCCACGCAGCCCCGGCTTCACTTCTGTCTGTGTTTCTGTGTTTGCGCCTGATGTGGGTCATAAATGTTACTCCATTTTTATGGCCAACTTGCACACGACGACGACGGCAACGACGAAGCAAAATGAAAGAGCTGCCAGCATAACCAAATGGCGGCTCCTAAGGGCAGAAAACACAAACGTGGACAAAACGGAAAGGGTACTAAATGGCCAGGCTCTACTACATACAGCTTGACGCTGCGAGGGCTGCTTTGGCCTGGGCTTAAAGCAAAAGCATCTAAATATTCATTAGAGCAAAGTTTTTTTTGGCTCCCAATTAGAGATGCAAAAAGCTTTAGAGTAATCTGAGTAATTATTCTTCAACACTTTCCATATATATTTGAGTCCGAAAAACAACACACACACAACGTTTTAAGATTAAACGGCAAAATGTTAAAAGACGAATTGGTAGAGCTTAATTAATGGAGGGATAATTAACATGGGCTTAGCAAAAAAAGCTTTATTAGTGTATTTATAAGCCTAATGCACACTGGTTGAAAATCCAAATTTTTTGAAACAATTTTTTTTACTCAGAACAGAATTTTAAGTGTAAGTGCAAAAGTATGTAA
Organism: Lordiphosa mommai; assembly: GCA_018904225.1. NCBI lineage: Eukaryota > Metazoa > Arthropoda > Insecta > Diptera > Drosophilidae > Lordiphosa > Lordiphosa mommai. The sequence goes on along the minus strand of JAEIFT010000370.1, from coordinate 98,873 downwards.
AGGAAGGCAGCATCTACGACCCTTTTAAAATGCATATATTTTACAGTTGTTGATGCTGTTGTTGTAGCCTATTTTTTATAGCCATTTCCATCTATCCGTTTGAATACACAGATCTCTGGGCTGGTAAGAGCTAGAGGTTTGAAGTGTATGGAACGTTAACTCCTTATACTTGCAGTATAAGTTCAAATGAACTAGTCATAAAAATGAACTAGTTATTCAAAATAAACGAGTCATTAAAATGAACTAATCATTAAAATGAACTAGTCATTAAAATGAACTAGTCAATAAAATGACGTTAAAAGAAACAAGTCATAGAAATAAACTAGTCATAAAAATGAACTAGTTATTAAAATGAACTAGCTATCAAAATGAACTAGTCATACAAAATAAACTAGTTATTAAAATAAACGAGTCATTAAAATGAACTAGTCATTTGAACAGAAGTAGTCGTTAAAATTGAAACTTGTCATAAAAATTGAACTAGTCATTAAAATGAACTAGTTATTAAAATAAACTAAACAGTCATTAAAATTAACTGGTTATTAAAATGAACTAGTCATTAAAATGAATAGTCATTAAAATGAACTAATCATCAAATTGAACTTATCATCAAATTGAACTAGTCATTAAAATGAACTAGTTATTAAAATGAACTAGTTATTAAAATAAAATAGTCATTCAAATAACTGGTTATTAAAATGAACTAGTCATTAAAATGAACTAGTCATAAAAATGAACTAGCAAAAACTATCATCAAATTGAACAGTCATAAAATAAAAAAGCTTTCAGTGTTTGACCTATAGGTAATATTTTTATCTATAGTTTATTTTTTGTATTTCTAGTTCATTTAACAAACAATTTATTTTTTGAACTAAAGTTAATTTTTTAAATTTTTACTGTAGTTAAAAAATTAACTATACTTCAAAAAAATGAACTTTACCTTAAAAAATGAACTATAGTTCAAAAATGAACTTTCTTAAGTTCTAAAGTGAATAGTCCTTGAAAAAATAAATTGATGAACATTAAAATTAACAAGAATTTCCAACTCTATTGTAGACAAATCAAGTTTATTTTCAATTTTTGCTAAGCCCCCGTAACCCTCATATTGTCTACAATATTTTGAAGTAGTATACCGTGAGATAGAAGAATCCTTGTAAATTAGTTCCACTCGCCAACATTCAATCTTACTGATCTTATCGCTGTCAAGACGATTTGACCGCATAATTTTACAATCGCCAGAAATAGACTCGAGCTTGAGTGTCTAAAAGGACTTATCAGTTCACATATTATGGAAATTATTTGGAGAATTAAGGAAAATTAACCACTGAGAATGAAACATCTTTTACCACGGTAATGCAAGCTCTCACACTTTGGATTCTCATACCATGATCTCATAACGTAGAATTAATGGGTCATCCACCTTAAGGGGGTCTTCTACCTTTGAAAAATTGTATGTTACATGATACAATCGACGCATAATTGATGTAATTCTGGTCCCGTACCTAAATCAAAGAAAAAAAAATTTTTGTAATATTTTTTTACACTAAACTACAAAAAATAAACTTGAAAATCGAATTATTTTTTTTAATTATAAAACGATAAGGCAAAGCTAACTTCGACTGTGCTGAAGTTTAAATACACTTGAAAAACTTTACTGCAACTAAATTAACAGGAAAAATATATATAGGATATAGATATCAGATATTTAAAATTTGTAAATCATTGATAACAAAAATTTTATACCATAAAAAAAAACTTTTCTTAGTAAAACACATTTTCCGACCGATCGTTCCTATGGCAGCTATATGCTATAGTCATCCGATTTTGATAATTTTTTTTCGAAATTATGTGAAAGCATATAAAACTAATATATACCAAGATTGGGAACGCTACGATAAAAAACAAATAAGTTTTTCTCACTAGAAGTAGTTTTTTGACCGTCCGTTTATATAGCAGCTATATGCTATAGTCATCCGATTTTGATAAATTTTTTCAGAATTGTGTGGAAACATATAAAACAAATATATACTACGATTGGAGACGCTACGATGGAAATCAAAAAAGTTTTTCTCACAAAGACTTATTTTTCGACCGATCGTTCCTATGGCAGCTATATGCTATAGTGATCCGATTTTGATACATTGTTCCAGAATTATGTGAAAGCATATAAAACTAACATATACCAAGATTAGTGACGCTACGATGGAAAACAAAAAAGTTTTTCTAACTAGAACTTGTTCTTAGACCGATCGTTCCTATGGCAGCTATATGATATACTTATCCGATCCGGCCGGTTCCGACATATTAGTTGCGTGCAGTAAAAAGAAGACTCTGTGCAAAATTTCAGCTCGATAGCTTTCAAACAGAGGGACTAGTTCGCGTAGAAACAGACAGACGGACAGACAGACGGACGGACGGACAAGTGGAAATGAACTCAGCTCGTCGTCCTGATCAAGAATATATATAGCTTATGGGGTCGGAAATGAATATTTCTATGCGTTACAAACTTCTGGGCAAAATTAATATACACTTTTCAAGTGTATAAAAATATTATTGAGGTATGGGACAGAATTACATCAATTTTGATCATAACCTCATTTACCGTTTTAATTTTCGCTAACCTGGAGTCACAGAATCATGGGTACCACTTTTACTCCCTTTTTGTGGAGACCCAATAACTTTGTGAACAGCCCTCGAATTCACATATTTTTTATATAATTAATAAATTACACAAAACAAAAAACCACACTGATAAAAACTCTTATGGTTATCTCACCAGACTTAAAAAAAAACACTCAAACCATTTTCAAAGGTAGAAGCTTTTTTTAAATCACTCATACGCCGTGTTGTATATTTTCATATATTTCTTTCATTTATAAACGATCTGCGTTGATTATACTAAAAATGAATGAATGATACATAGTATACGGTATATGAATGTATGTATGCGGTATATTATTCGTAAAGCTTAACAATCCTTTTTTTGTCTTATTTATGGAAAAAATGTATCAAAATCGGATGACTATATCATATAGTTGCCATATAAACGGTCGGCCCAAAAAATAGTTCTAGTGAGAAAAACTTTTTTGTTTTCCATCGTAGCATCACCAATCGTGAAACTAATGTTTCATATACTTCCACCCAATTCTGGAAAAATTTATCGATATCGCATGACTATAGCATATAGCTGCCATACGAACGATCGGTCTAAAAACTAATTCTAGTGAAAAAAAACTTTTTTGTTATTAATGGTAGCGCCTTTCAAAAACTGCAAGGGTATTTAAAACATCGGCGTAGCCGATGTTAGCCTTCAATTAAAATTATTCAAAAATTAAATCTGGTGTAGTAAGTAATTTTTTCTCGAATATACAGCCTTATTAAAATTATTTAAATTTAGAATAAAAGTTTTGGTTATAAAATTAATAATTATATAAAATAAAATATAATTTGGCTATGCTGAAATTTGATCTTTGACATTTTGTCGATTTGAGGTCCCTTCTAGTGAAATCAAATGAGATAAACCCTTTTTTTGAGTACATTGTTCTAATTTTTTCTTTCTGTGTACCCTGCATATTTGTTGTTACATAACCCTGAGTCAGCTTAAATTTTTTACATATATTGTTTTTAAATTTGTTGCTTGGTTAAGCTTAGTTTTTTTTTTTGAAAATATTTTCAAAAAAGGTTTTTAGTCTTTCTTTCTTTTTAAGTCAATTCGTCTGTTTCTGCTGCTGTTGCGTGTTTGATTCTTTATCGTGGCATATAAAGGAACGAGATTCTGCTTGCCTATTGCACTAGCATAGCTGCAGCAATAGCATTTCTCTTCGCTTATATCCTGAAGTGGCAATTAGAAGGCAACTTGGCGACAGTTGCATGACATTTGCTGTGGTTGCCATTTTATATAATGCCAGTGACAGGTTTTATGGCCAGTATTTCGTATTCTCTCTCTCTCTTCTCTTTCTCTATGGCAAACTGTCCCATTTGTGGTTGGTTGTTGCTGCAGCTGCTGTAGTTGTTGTTGTTGTAGGCGTTGCATGACCTTGAAAGGCAAAACAGAAGGAGGTAAAAGGAGGCGCGCGTAAAGCGTTGGAATGCAAAATCCATTGAAAGCGCACGACTGCAGTTCAAGGCTACTTTTACGTTACGCAAGCGACACATGCAGATGTGTGTGTGTGTGTGTGTGTGCATATCCTTGAGCCGGGTTGCATGTGGCATACATTGCGTTGACATTTACCAAAACTGGCGTCAGTTGCATCCCAGTTATATAAATGCCAGGCCACATTTCCTCAGTTAATAATTGATGGAAAATTGAAAATTATTTAATTCATATTTCAATGTCATTTCGATTGCATTATATCATTGTTTGTTGTTGTTGGCCTCCATGAACCCACAGTTTTCTGTGCCCTGCTTGCCTTTGCCTCAATGTCATTGCATATTTGAGTAGGTTTGTTTAATCGAAACGCGACTTTCTCTGTCTGTGTGTGTGTGTGTGGGCGTGGCATGTGTGCGTGCTCCTTCCCTGACCCTGACTATGACATAAGTGTACGCACACATTATTCTTGTTGTTGTTGTTAGTTTGTCAAAGGCAATTTTGTTGCAACCACATCCCCAGCTAAGGTTTAGAGAGGTAATCGGTTATGCCATAACTATTTCTGTCTCTCTTTCTCGCTATTTCAATTTCAATTTGTATGTGGCTTTGTTGGCCATTAAAAATAGAAATGGATATTTCAAATGCAGACACAATTTGTCAATTTGTCAGGAAAAACAAAATACAGTCAGAAAAATTCTTATAATCGGAAAGGAATTGGGTTAAATTTTTATGGTCCCTCGAGCCGGATTATAATCTTGAATCAAATTGCATAAGCATTCATTTATTTTAAGCTCTCAAATTGCTGGACACACAAAACATTTATCAATATTTAATGCCAAACCCCCCCGAGAGGCACGAAATTTTTATTTGCATAGGCACTTATCAAATGGTTAAATTTAGGCAAAATGTAATTAGGGATTTGACCGCCTGGGTGACTCCAATGAGGCCTTAATAAATGTTGCCTTTTGTTATTATGATTACAAAAAGTATGAGAAAGACGCAAGAGTCAGCAAATGCAAATCAACGGCGCAGAAAACTGCACAAAATCAACACAAAGCCACAAAACAAATTACAAAAAAAAAAAATAATAAAAAAAAGAGAAAGAAAAAACGACAGCAATGGCGACTAGGAAAAACAATTTGCCGTAATCAAAAACGAAATCAGCAAAGCGCAAGCCGCAGCGTCGCATAGGGCAAAACTAGAGCAAACGCGCAATAATCCAACTAAAGAACGAAATTTAAATGCCCTCAAAAATACAAGAAAAAAAACCAACAATCATTTTGATAAAAATCAAAATAGGTCACTAAAAACCAATTTAAGAATAAAAAAAAGCGACCTATTTTAAAATTCGTTTGCTTGCTCAGCGACGAATTTATTTTAAAATTTTTTGCTTCTCAATGCAGAGCTGCCAATTTTTTTCAAACCAAGTCATTGGTTGCCTTAAAGTTCTTGATTTGGGCTTTAGGCAAAGAAGAATGAGAAGATTGTGGTAAAGTCCAGTGTTGTACGTGTGTGTGTATTCGTATGCACAGTCTATGCTTTACAAAAACCATTCTGCAGGCAGTGCCTTGGACTTAAGCATCTCTGCATTTTATTTCTCTGCAAACAGTTTCTAAAAGAAACTTGTTAATGGATTATAAGTTATAATAAACCATTTTAAAAAATTCGAAATAGTTTAGGAGATATTGCCATTTTAGTGGAGCAAAGTTCTTGCTTGAGGAAGCACTTAATACCAATTAAGAGGGTCTTTAACCTTTAAAAAATATTTTTTCTTTTGATTTTCTTGTTTTGCATTATTATTATAGCTTGGGCATTCCACATTCATCCCCTTCAAACAATTTTCAAAAATTCGAAATAGTTTAGGAGATATTGCCATTTTAGTGGAGCAAAGTTCTTGCTTGAGGAAGCACTCAATACCAATTAAGAGGGTCTTTAACCTTTGAAAAATATTTTTTTTTTCGATTTTTTTCTTTTGCATTATTATTATAGCTTGGACATTCCATTTCCATCCCCTTCAAACCGTTTTCAAAAATTCGAAGTAGTTTCGCAGATATAGCCATTTTAGTGGAGCAAAGTTCATGCTTGTTAAGAGCTGGTCTTCTACCTTTGAAAAAAAATTTTTTTTTTTCGATTTTTTTCTTTTGCATTATTATTATAGCTTGGACATTCCATTTCCATCCCCTTCAAACCGTTTTCAAAAATTCGAAGTAGTTTCGCAGATATAGCCATTTTAGTGGAGCAAAGTTCATGCTTGAGGATGCAGTCAATACAACCTTAAGAACTGGTCTTCTAACTTTGAAAAAAAAATTTTTTTTCGATTTTTTTCTTTTGCATTATTATTATAGCTTGGACATTCCATTTTCATCCCCTTCAAACCATTTTTAAAAATTCGAATAGTTTAGGAGATATTGCCATTTTAGTGGAGCAAAGTTCTTGCTGGAGGAAGCACTCAATAAACCCTTTTAGGGGTCTTATGCCTTTGAAAAAATTTTATTTTTTGATTTTTTAGTTTTGCATTATTATTATAGCTTGGACATTCCATTTTAATCCCCTTCAAACCGTTTTTAAAAATTCGAAGTAGTTTAGCAGATATAGCCATTTTAGTGGAGCAAAGTTCTTGCTAACGGAAGTATTTTTTACGTTGCTCAAAACTTTAAAGCGCGTGATTGCTTTAATTCTACTTAACCGATTTTGATCAGCCATGTTGCAATCGACGCATAATTGATGTTATCTGGCCCGTACCTAAATCAAGATGAAAAACATTTTTTTAATTTTTTTTTTTTTACACTTAACTACAAAAAAAAACTTGAAAAATCGATATTTTTTTAAATTGGCCCCAATTTAAAAAAGAAATATTCAAAAATATGATTGAATTACACCAATCCTGATCATAACCTCATTTACCGTTTTAATTTCCGATAACCTGGAGTCCCGATATCATGGCTAGTGAAATATATAAACTAACCTATCGGAAAAGTTTGTATTTTATTTTTTCATACTTGAAAAAATAACAACTTTGTATCAGAAAAAAAATGCGTTTTCCGGTTGGTACTGAGATTCTTAAAACATTCCACAAGCTGGAATTGATTCTTAATTCTCTCTTTCAAAGAAGAATTAAGGTTGAAGCTACTAAAGGGGGTCCTTTGGGATTTTTCTGTAAGGATTTTGCCAGATATTCCTTAAGTGGATTGAAAAACACAGTGTGACCAGACTGAACAGTAAATAACGCCGAAAATTGAATTATATTGTCTCTTCAATCAAATAGCATTATTACTGACCATCTTTGCTTAGCTGAGGAATCCTAAGCACTTCGACTACAAATTGCAACGAAATGCTATTTTTTTTAAATTTTTTTTATTAAATTCCATGAAATTGGTTTGCCTCTCGACTGCTTTGCTCGTCCTCCGTAAAGTTTTTCAAAAGAGTTTTGTTTAAAAAAAAAGGTGTTGGTAGGGTCTTGCTGATTATTTCTCTGAGTAAGTTGAGTTTTGCTTTTAGAATTTGTTGACTTAATTTTTAAATTTTTTTCTCATTAACTATAGTTCAGCTCTGATATTTATAAAACAAATTTAAAAATTTTACGTCATCTTTTTTTAAAAATTTTAAAAACTTTTTAATAATTAAGTTGGCAGGACCTTGCTAATTCTCAGAGTGCTTAATCGGTAGCTAAGTAAGGCCCCTAAAAAAGCAGCTCTGAGAATATTATTAGAGCATTCTCTGAGCCATTATTTTAGTTAGGCATCAATAAAGTTTTCAGTATATCTAAACTTTAGTACTTTTTGGCTTGAGCACATATTTTGTATGGAAATCTTAAGCACATACGGCCGCCTCTTTGTTCTTCAGATTACGGTGTGTTCTTCACGTGAAAAAAAAGTTCGAAAATTAAGTCCGTGTTTACACGATGAAGTTTGCTTCATGAAGCTCTCTTCGATTTTGTTTTGAAGCATTTTTAAAACTTCATGAGCATTTACATGAAGAAGTTTGCATCATGAAGTTCGATTTCAATTCGCCTAAGAGCACGAGTTATCGATAAGCTAATAACCCACAAATCAACCCTGCATCAGTTCTATCGGAACAAAGCAAAGGAGAATGATCGAAAAGCTTCACGCCGCGGTAGGTCATGAAGCTTTGCCTGCTTCGGCTGCCCCTCTCCACCTCTTCCCCACAAACAAAAACTTCATGAAGGAAACTTCATCGTGTAAATGCGGACTAAGTGTTAAAGTTTTTATATCACGCATACGTAGTGTTGCCTTTTATATATATATATAAATTTATTCTTGTAGTTGGCCTTGATTTTCAATTAATTGTTCCAAAAAGCTACCTAAGAAGATGGAAAACCTCATGCTCCTAGAAATTGGATAAGATTATTTGATAAAAAAGTGCAATTCTGCAGGAGAATCTGTGGATGTTGCACTTTATTATTTGATGCCTTAAACTAACAACGCAAATAGTCCATTTATAAATAAAATAAATTTTTCTTGTTGAAGTAAAAGTTTTAAAAAAAAATCCTTTAAAATATTTCAACTTTAGCATTTAACTGAAAACCTTTTTAACAGTAAGTGTATTCAAATACCACGAACAACTGCAATGTCTGGCTGTAATTGTGACCTGGCACAGAGTCAACAACATAGCCGCACTTCGTTTCATTTTGTGCTCCACCTGCCCAGATCCTGGCTCGATGTGCGCCAGGTAGTGGGGGAATGGTCATCATTATACACCCGTACATATATATATATATATACATATATTTGTTGTCACTTGAAAAAATATTTGTGCTTTGCGCTTGATTTATGCGTTGTGAACCAGCGAATCGAGCAGCGCGAAATGCAAACAATGGTTGGTGGCAGGAGGCAGGAGGGGAAAGGGGTAAAGGAAACGGTTTTCTGCGGTTTCTCCCCTGGAATATGCAAATGCTAGCTAAAAATAATAGAAGCTGCTGTTGCTGCTGCTGCTTTTTCTATTTCTGGCATTGTTCCTCCATCCTGCGGGTATATTAAATTTCTTTGACAGCAACTAGTCCCTCACCCCGACGGATGTGGCCAATTGTTGTCACTCGCAGAGCGAATGTTTGCCTAACAAAACAACAAACTGAGAAAAGTTGTGAAAAGCTAAGAAAAACTGGGGGAAAAAAAAGGGTTGGCTGAATTAACAATTCAATTTAAAGGATACAAGAAAGGCTGCTCCCACAGTGGGGGAGGGGGGGGGATGGTTCAAAGGTTGACGCACACACTTGACAATGACAATCGTTTGTTTTGCTGTCAATTGTTGTTGGTGGGCCACACAATTTAATAAAGGGCTTAATGCAAAGACAACAACACGAGGGCAGTTTCATAAGTTAAACTTAGTTGATAAACAAGACTTTGTAACATTTCAAACTACCCTCGTTGAAGTAAAAGAAAAGTAGCTAAAACTTTTGCCATTTGCCAGGCGAAAAAACTTTGCCGTCAACGTTGTCGTAGCAGGTGGGCTGTGTCAGCCACGCCCACATTGCGTGCACCAAACTCTTTGACATTGTCATAGTCGAAGGCAAAGTGGGAGGTAGGGAGGAGTAGGAGTTGTCCTTGTCTCGTATTTAGGGACAACCTTTATTAAATTTACGCTGGCTTATAATTCAAACTGTAAGCAGACAGACAAGAGGCGTTGTCCTCAGGGAGCGGGGCGGGGGGGCGTGGCCTTCTTATACAGGTTTTGGGTTACCCCGTGGCGCAGACGTCGCCAGCGTTTTGTTAGCGTATTTAGATTTTAATTTGCGATAGCAAAAAAAAAAAACTTCTTAATAGGATTTCACTGTCGTTGTCGCTGTCGCTGCATGTCGCACCCACCACGCATATATCCTGACACATAAACACGCATTAACTCCTAAAAAAAAGAATACAGATATGGGGAGTGGTCTTTCCCACTTTCTTTTGTCTAAAAATCGCCACAGCTCTTAAGGCTTTTAGTATTTTGCTTAATTGTTTGACTTGCGCCCCACAACCGCCTCTTGCGGCTCTTGCGGTTTTGTTTGCTGTTTATTCTGTCAGGTTATCTCACTTTCTTGGCGGCTGCTGCTTCTCCGGCTTCTCTTCCGGTCCTACTGAATTATGTAATAAGCGTAAATGACTTTGCGTGGGTATAAGGTGCTCTCCTTTAATTTATTGTGACTTTGATAAGCGGCAAATGCTCGTAAATGACAGAAATTACATAATAAACAAAAATACAATGCCATCGCAGACGCACCGGACAAGTTCGACATCCAGAAGAAAATTTATGCTGTCTAGACCAGCGACAGGCAGAAGGAGGGGCGTGTCCCTCTCCAATATTGATTTAATAAGTAATTGCCAGCTACCAATCAGGTTTAATACAATTTTAATCACAACTTACTTTATCAGCCGTCGAATAGAACACCCAAAATTCATGAATAAATGAGCAAAGGATACACAGGGAGAAAAACTTCTAAGGGATGATTTCTCTTTTTCTAGATAAACTAAATAGTAAGTTTATGTAACAGAAAGCGCTATATACAAGATTAGAAATCGGCCCTGATTAGAATTGACTTAAATTGCTTCGAATAAGCAAATAAGCCTACTCAGATTTCTGCACATATTCTAAACCCTTGCAATCCTCAAGTGCGTTTTCAGCCAAAAGTCATTAGAAAAGGTAACTGCAAAATCGCTTAGAGGTGTGACGAAAAAGTCTGCTATGGTGGATCGGGAGGCTCGAACTATTGAATTGTGTTTTTTTGTTGATTTTTAAGGCCTAAACTCAAATGAGATAAAAATGTAGTTTTTCACAATACATAATTAGTTTGAAAGTACGATTTAATGCATTAATATCGGCAATGGAATCCAACATTGGTAAAATCTTCCACATATATCCTGATGGGGCCATTTGAGGACCAAATCATAAACCGTTTTACTTTCCGATAACCTGGAGTCACGAGTCATGGCAGTGATAAAAAACCACCCCTAGAACTTCGTATTTTTTTTTCCACACTTGAAAAATAAACAACTTTATGAAAAATGCGTTTTTACTTGGCACTGAATTAATTTTGCTCTCATGTCAAAGATCAACTAAGGTTGTCTACAAACGGGGGGGAAAAAAAAAAAAAAACAGCGTGCCCACTACTCAACCGTAAGTGACAATAAAATGAGAAAAAAAAAAATTGAGAAATGCTATTTTTTTTAAATTTTTTTTATTGAACTCCATGAAAGTTGGTTTGCCTCTCGAGTGCTTTGCTCGTCCTCCGTAAAGTTTTACAAAAGAGTTTTGTTTAAAAAAATTAAAGGTGTTGGTAGGGTCTTGCTGATTATTTCTCTGAGGGAGTTAAGTTTTTGCTTTTAGAATTTGTTGACATAATTTTTAAATTTTTTCTCATTAACTATAGTTCAGCTCTGATATTTATAAACAAATTTAAAATTTTACGTCATCTTTTTTTCAAATTTTAAAAACTTTTTAAAAATTAAGTTGGCAGGACTTCTCAGAGTGATTTAATCGGTAACTAAAAAAAAGCAGCTCTGAGAATATTATTGAGCATTCTCTGAGCCATTATTTTAGTTAGGCATAACAAAGTTATTCAGCATATCTAAGCTTATTACTTTTTGTTGAGCACATTTTTGTAAAAACTTAAGGACAAAGTACGCTTTTGTTCTTCAGATTACGGTGTGGTCTACAGTGAAAAAGTGAAAATAAAAAGTAGAAAGGTGAAGGCGACAAGATTGTAAAGTTTTGGTATCACGCATACGTAGTGTTGCCTTTGATATATATTAATATATTCTTGTAGTTGGCCTTGATTTCCAATAAAAATGTTTTTAACACTCTCAAAAGGTTACCTAAGAAAATGGAAAACCTCATGCTCCTAGAAATTGGATAAGATTATTTGATAAAAAATTGAAATTCTGGCAGGAGAATCTGTGGATGTTGCACTTTATTATTTGATGCCTTAAAATGACAACGCAAAAGCCCATTTTAAATAAAATAAATTTTTCTTCTTGAAAAAAAATTAAAAAAAAAAACCTTTAAAATATTTCAACTTTAGCATTTAACTAAAAACCTTTTTAACAGTAAGTGTATTCAAATACCACGAACACTGCAATGTCTGGCTGTAATTGTGACCTGGCACAGAGTCAACAACATAGCCGCACTTCGTTTCATTTTGTGCTCCACTGCCCAGATCCTGGCTCGATGCGCCAGGTAGTGGGGGAATGGTCATCATTATACACCCGTACATATATATATATATAATATATTTGTTGTCACTTGAAAAAATATTTGTGCTTTTGCGCTTGATTTATGCGTTGTGAACCAGCGAATCGAGCAGCGCGAAATGCAAACAATGGTTGGTGGCAGGAGGCAGGAGGGGAAAGGGGTAAAGGAAACGGTTTTCTGCGGTTTCTCCCCTGGAATATGCAAATGCTAGCTAAAAATAATAGAAGCTGCTTTGCTGCTGCTTTTTTCTATTTCTGGCATTGTTCCTCCATCCTGCGGGTATATTAAATTTCTTTGACAGCAACTAGTCCCTCACCCCGACGGATGTGGCCAATTGTTGTCACTCGCAGAGCGAATGTTTGCCTAACAAAACAACAACTGAGAAAAGTTGTGAAAAGCTAAGAAAAACTGGGAGAGAAAAAAAGGGTTGGCTGAATTAACAATTCAATTTAAAGGATACAAGAAAGGCTGCTCCCAGTGAAGGGGGAGGGGGGGATGGTTCAAAGGTTGACGCACACACTTGACAATGACAATCGTTTGTTTTGCTGTCAATTGTTGTTGGTGGGCCACACAATTTAATAAAGGGCTTAATGCAAAGACAACAACACGAGGGCAGTTTGATATGTTAAACTCAGTTGACAAACAAGACTTTGTAACATTTCAAACTACCCTCGTTGAAGTAAAAGAAAAGTAGCTAAAACTTTTGCCATTTGCCAGGCGAAAAACGAAAAACTTTGCCGTCAACGTTGTCGTAGCAGGTGGGCTGTGTCAGCCACGCCCACATTGCGTGCACCAAACTCTTTGACATTGTCATAGTCGAAGGCAAAGTGGGAGGTAGGGAGGAGTGGGGAGGAGTAGGAGTTGTCCTTGTCTCGTATTTAGGGACAACCTTTATTAAATTTACGCTGGCTTATAATTCAAACTGTAAGCAGACAGACAAGAGGCGTTTGTCCTGGGGGAGCGGGGCGTGGCCTTCTTATTCAGGTTTTGGGTTACCCCGTGGCGCAGACGTCGCCAGCGTTTTGTTAGCGTATTTAGATTTTAATTTGCGATAGCAAAAAAAAAAACTTCTTAATAGGATTTCACTGTCGTTGTCGCTGTCGCTGCATGTCGCACCCACCACGCATATATCCTGACACATAAACACGCATTAACTCCTAAAAAAAAAGAATACAGATATGGGGAGTGGTCTTTCCCACTTTCTTTTGTCGAAAAATCGCCACAGCTCTTAAGGCTTTTAGTATTTTGCTTAATTGTTTGACTTGCGCCCCACAACCGCCTCTTGCGGCTCTTGCGGTTTTGTTTGCTGTTTATTCTGTCAGGTTATCTCACTTTCTTGGCGGCTGCTGCTGCTCCGGCTTCTCTTCCGGTCCTACTGAATTATGTAATAAGCGTAAATGACTTTGCGTGGGTATAAGAGGTGCTCTCCTTTAATTTATTGTGACTTTGATAAGCGGCAAATGCTCGTAAATGACAGAAATTACATAATAAACAAAAATACAATGCCATCGCAGACGCACCGGACAAGTTCGACATCCAGAAGAAAATTTATGCTGTCTAGACCAGCGACAGGAAGAAGGAGGGGGTGTCCCTCTCCAATATTGATTTAATAAGTAATTGCCAGCTACCAATCAGGTTTAATACAATTTTAATCACAACTTACTTTATCAGCCGTCGAATAGAACACCCAAAATTCATGAATAAATGAGCAAAGGATTACACAGGGAGAAAAATTTCTAGGGGCCGATTTATCATCTTCTAGATAAACTAACTAGTAAGTTTATGTTACAGAAAGCGCTATGTAGAAGATAAGAAATCGGCCCTAAAAAGAATTGGCCTAAATTGCTGAAAAGAAATAAGTCTACTTAGTTTTCTGCACATATTCTTAACACTTGCAATCCTCAAGTGCGTTTTCAGTCAAAAGTCATTATAAAAGGTAATTGCACATCGCCTTAGAAGTGTGTGACTGCAAAAAGTCTGCTGATGAGTGGATCGGGAAACTCTGAAAAAATATTGTATTGTATTGATTTTTGTTGGATTTTTAAGGCCTAAACTCAAATGAGATAAAAATTTAGTTTTTCACAATACTTCATATAAATAGCAACACTTTCAAGCAGCTTTAAAAGCTGAATACTTTTGAATAGCATCATTATTCATACGAAGTACTGTGCGTACTAATTTTATCTCATCTGAGTTTAGGCTTTAATATCAACATTGACCTTCGAGCGGATAACAAATAATCAATTTTAGAACAAATTTGTTTACGACATATTTCTCACAAAATTTTTTATATGTAAATTTCACGTATATGCATAGTTCTGGAATTAAGTTTCCCCTGTGCTTCTGTTTTGGGGATTCGAAAAATTCTCTTCTACGAGGGAATAAAGTGCCCTTTTTAGGCTGATCATTTTGTTTCTGTGATGAGCTCAACCTTTCAATCAATCTTAATGTAAACTTTTGAATTTACTGGTCTCGTTCTCATTATTTTATATTCTTATACTTTTAAAAACTCTAATATCAAATATCAGTGTTCTTGTTTAGGATGAATCTTAAAAAAACACAACTAACCATAAACGATACTATGACTGCTCCTAGAATTGAAAACTAAAAAAAGGTTAAGTGTGTTAGCACTCACGGGACTTTGATGTAAAAACATTTTATTTGAAAAAGAGTTAATATACCCTAAGAAATGCCATAATAGGCCAGACGATTGCTTGGAAAACAGAGTAAGAAATCAGTGTTAGAAAACAGTGTTAGAAAACATTGTTGAAAAATAGTGTTGGCAAATAGTGTTGAAGAATAGTGTTGGAAAACAGTATTGGAAAATAGTATTGGAAAACAAAGTTCAAAAACAATGTTGGTATTGTTTGTAAACTGTGGAAAACAATGTTAAAAAATAATGTTGGAAAACAGTGTTCAAAAACAGTATTGGAAATAATGTAGGGAAACAATGTTGACAAACAATGTTCAAAAAAGAATGTTGAAAAAACACTGTTGAAAACTGTGTTGGAAAATAGTCTTGGAAAACAATTAATAAACATTGTTGGAAAACAATGTTGATAAATAGTGTTGAAAAGCAGTGTTGAAAAATTGTTTTGGAAAACAGTGTTAGAAAACTCCCCAATGGCCAAAGGCCAAGTGGTCAAAAACATACTACTGAAAGCAGGAAGTTTTGGAAAACAGTGTTAGAAACTCAAACATACTAACAACTGTTCGACGCATGAGACTGAAGAATCGAGAAGGCATTCATGTTGTCTTGTTTTCAATGTCAAATGACAAGCTATTCACAATGAAAACAAGAAAACACCATATTATCAGTCCCCATGCCTTCTTCTTCTTCTTTCCCAAAGGGACCTAGGGCATTATCCTAGTCATCAATGCCTTCTTCTAGTCTTTCAGGCCCTCTGCTAACAAGTTTCAATGAATTTTATGTATTACCGAAGACAATGTTTAGCCAGCTCGGTTCGGTCAGAAACTTGTCTCGTTTTAAAGAGACGGAAGTTTGGGGGGCTGGAAGATATACAAGTACAATCGGCTCCGTCCTCCATGCTATTTTTGTAGCCTTAGTTTAATTGAAAGCCATGAATGGTCAGGGGATTGCTGGAAGTTTATGCTGCGTTATGTGTTATGCGTTGCTTTGAAATGGAATTTTACCCCACCGAAAAATCTTCCTTAATTCCATAAAGTTTCTACTAAAATATCTTCCTTACTGAAATTAAAGATGTTTCACATTAAATCCCTACTAAAATAGCTATGGCAGCTATAAGATATAGTCATCCGATTTGACCTAATTTTTTCTGAAACTCATTTATACATGCTGAGCATGCAAAATCATTTTGACACAGACTAGGAAATATAAATTGACAGCTTGCTTTGCTGACGATGACGTTCGATGGTTTGAAATGAAAATTTCGTCGAACTGAGTTGGCACTGCTTATATCCAACATCGAACATTGTACTTTTAAACCTAAAAATTCTACACTTAATCTTGAACTGGCTGCCGAAATCGCTGGCAGAGAAGAGCAGACAATCTTATCTGTGGTTTTGAGTATAACTTCCGTGTTTTTTTCCGATCTTATTTAGAAATTTTTTTGAATAAAAAGTGGAAAATTTTTACGCTTAAGTAAATTTATTTTAAATGTCAGATATAAATTTTAATATGTTTTTCTTTTTGGGGTTTGTGGGGAGATTTTTAAAATTTAAAACAAACTTGAATTACACCTGGAAATGTTGCCTTCGATGCCCTTTTTTAATGGGTTCAAGGCAAATGGAAAAATTTAAATGAAAAAGCGAATACAGTTGACAAATTCAAAATTATTTTCTATTGAATTTTATTGATTCAATCAAAACCATAATTTCCCCACACTTTTCTCTTTGTGTACTTAATGAAAGTCTCAAGAAAAATCAATTTGGGACGAGGCTAAAATAAATTTTGTGCTTTCAGGTTAATTATATAGATAAGGCGCAAGTCTTTCATTTATGGTTCAACAAATGTCCCAATAATCAAGCATAATTAAACTACAAATATATGTATGTTAGCAGTGTCTTTGAATTAAGTTAGCCGGGCCAAAGTGCGCTTGACATTAAGTATACGACATGTTGACAGACATATAGAGACTTACTCGTGCAGTCAACACGATAAACGTTTTAAGCCAATAATAATAATGCAGTTTTTGGGGAAAAACGGAAAAGCTACTGACAGTCAAACATGCAAAAGGAAAATTTTATTATAACAGGGGTGGGGAGGGGAGTGCACGGGGAGCCGAGTCAAGTTGGCAGCTGTTTCCTTCATGGTACGTTTGAAGTTGGATGATGACTTTAGCTACTTTACATAAGACAAATGGCTGCTGGACAGGTGCATGTGAGCAGCTGCTGCTGCTGCTTGAAAAGTATAGTCTACTTTTCAGGGATTCGGCGTTGACAGACCAGCGCCCAGTGGGCGTGAGACTTGGCCATTACTAATAATGGGCGCTGCTGAAAGTATGTCAAGATTTACGCGCATCGTTAAAGCAATAAACCAAAAATGAAAAAAGAACAACAATTTTCTATGCTTTTCGTTGTGTGGGTGTGTCAGGCAGCGCAGGTTCAAGCTCTTCACACTAACGACACGTCAGTCAAAGTCAACACACACTTCAAGTTATTTTTTTTTTTTTTTTTTTTGTCAGTTTTTTAACACTGTCAGACACAGACACACATTTGTACATATGTAAATAAATGCGCTGTCATACACACACACACACACACAGTCACACTCTTTGCCTTTCAACTTTGTCACAGCCATTTTGATTTGCCTTCACACCCCCCCACCTAGTCCAACGGTTTTACACCAACTCTCTCTCTAAATGAAAATGTCGAACAACAGCTCACAAAATGTTTTATTTACGTTCCTCTGACTGTTGGCTTCATTTTTTTTCTATTTGACTATTTTGCGCATTTCCGCATTGCCGACATGTCTACCATTTTAAGCACATACACAGTTCCCTGCTCCTCCTCCTCTTCCTCCTTCACAACAGCTTCACTTCGCCCAGGGGTAATTAAAAGTGCTTGCAGTTGGTTGCTTTTCCTAGTTCTCTGGTACTCAACTGGAAGTGAATTTGATGCCAGAATAAACTTGTGTTGCTTTTGTTTTCTTTCTTTTTCTTTTTTTTTTATAAGAATATCTTAAGTTTGCATTATTTGTTATGTGTTGTCATGCCAACTTGAGTTTTGCCATTTTACCATAAATCATTTCATTATGCTGCAAGTGCAAGTCAATCTCTTGTCCAATGAGTTGCTTTTTCAGCTGGCAAATCTACTGAAGCATTTTTATTGCTTTCTTCTTACTTAAGCAAGGCCAAGAGGTTCAATACAATCAAAAATTCGAAGCATTTTAACGTCTAGAGTTTACTCAAGCTGGCGATATTCCTTACTACTTTTCGTTAGGTAATTCGCTAGCTAAAATTAAACCAGTCAAAATACGATTTGCTGTATTCTAAATTAATTACTTCAAAATTTAGTAAAAGGCTTAAAGCTTGACGTTTATTGGTACGTAGGTTGCTATATATATTTCTGGCCTAATAATGAAAACGCGAATATTTATGATCAAAAATGGTTTTATTGTTTTTCAAAGTATTCTTCAGCAAGATTTATACACTTTTGCATGCGCTCAAACCAATTGTCGAAGCACTTTTTCCACTCCGATTGAGACACCTCCAAAACATGGTTTTTGAACTCTTCAACAGCATCTTCTGGCGACGAAAATCGTTGACCACGCATTTTTCCCTTGATGTGCGGGAATAAAAAGAAGTCATTGGGTGCCAAGTCAGGGCCATCAATTCGACGTTTTGGGCGGTCAAAAAGGCGCTGGTGTGAGCTGATGTGTGAGAGCTCGCATTGTCATGGTGCACAATGATCTGTCTTCTCTTGTTCGTTTTTCGAATTTCTCCGAAGACTTCAGGCAAACAAATTGTGGTGTACATCTCAGAATTGACCGTCCTACGTTGCTCAAGCGGAACAGTCGCCACATAACCAGTTTTACCGAAGAAACAGGCGACCATTTGCTTCGAAGTGCTTCTTCCACGAACGACTTTCGTTGGATTTGGCTCGTCTTCGAAGACCCACACGGTCGATTGCTGTTTTTTTCGGGCTCATAAGCATAGATCCATGATTCGTCACCTGTGACGATCTTATAAACGTCTTTTGAAACACCGCGATTATATTTTTTCAAAATTTCTTTGCACCAATCCACACGAGCCTTTTTTGAAGCGATTGTCAAATTGTGCGGGATCCAACGAGAACAAACCTTTTTTACGCCCAGATTTAAGATTTAAGTTCATCGTTGCACTCTTATCGTGAAAATCCACGTCGAAACTTGTGAAAAATGATTGCACGAAAATGTTCACGAGTTAATTCCATTTTTCTGCCGAGGTAAGTTTTCGATTAATCGTTAATCGATATCAAACGTGGTCACACATGAAAGAGTTGTATGGAGCTTTTATCGATAAAAGTCCAAACTTTTTTTGGGAAAAGGCCAATTGGTCCTAAAATGTCTAGAAGTGACCTAGGCCAGAAACTTAAATAGCAACCCACGTATTCTAAATTAATTACTTCAAAATTTAGTAAAAGGCTTAAAGCTTGACGTTTATTGGTAGAAGAAGTGCCTCTTTATTAAATAAAAACAAAATTTTGCATAAATTGTTAAAGCATGAATCAATATCAAAACATATATTAATGTCATTTAGTACTAAATAAGCCACCTCCAAATGAACATACAAAATTAATGGACTCCCCCAAAACATTTTTAGCTGCAATTTTCCATTTTCTATGGCTGAATGCCAAACGGTTTAATTTATTTGAAATTTATCTTAAATGACTTAACAATTAATTTCAATTTAAACTTTCGGCTATCTTCTTCCCCCTTTCTTCTTTCTACTTGAAAGTTAAAAATACTTCAAATATTGTTGTTGTCTTGTGTGGGTTGATCCAGCGCTGGTCCCCACGTCTTTGCTGGCCTGCAGGCCGCATATATTTTCTATTAAGAAAAAAAAAACAACAACAACAACACATTATTTCCATATACAAAAGACCTAAGTGCGGCACTTACCTGCCGCAAACTGCCAGGCTTCTTGAAAATGGCATAGAGTGCCCAAACAGGCAACTGGAGTAGACCCAAAGCAGCCAAGCAGCAGCCAAAAGCTTCAAAAAAAAGCAAAAGGCTTAAACAACAAAAAAAGAATCCAAAGCTGAACTGCGTCTTACCATGGGCCCAGGTGGGATAAGCCACTCCCTTGTATGTCAAAACATTCAAATCCAGCAGCGTATAAATCAAAACCCCAGTCATCAATCCGGGTGTGACATAAGACCAACACCAACGCCAATACCAACCCGTTTCAATGCCCATCATGAATTTGATATCCGCACAAAATCGTTGAACACCTGAAAACACACAAAATCAGAAGGTATTTTAGATAAATAAGAGCTAAGCTAAACTGATAAAAAATAAGGCTGACATGCTAATCTAGTAAGCCTTCTTCATGTTGGTATTCTTTTCAATGTCAAATGACAAGCTATTCACAATGAAAACAGGGTCATCATAAGAGCCTCCTAAATTGTCATGTCTCATGCGGCAAACAGTGTAAACCCAGCTTAATGATTGTTAGAGTCGGGAAGCATGATTAATTCTTAACTCCAAAAACTAGTAGACAAATTCTTGAATCAAGAATTTCTTGTTTTTACAGTAATTCTAAAATACATATTCTTAATACAAGTACAATATTTTTTAGATTGACTCTTAAAGCGCTTAAAATACTAATTAAATAAAGTATTTAACGGAAAATTCGAATTTTGTACATAAATGTGCTCCTAAAATTCTCAACTGGTCTTCAACAAAACTGCTGCCAAATCAAAAATCTGCATTTAAAATTTACACAGAAAAATTGTGTTAGTTTTTTTTTTGTATTGATATTTTTTGTTTTGGTATTTACTTTGGTAAATGTAGGTGGCAACCCTAGAGACATGCAGCTCAAGTTGGCATCCCTCTTTTTAACATGTTGTCATCCCTCTTCTTAAGTAGTGTCGTGAGTCGTCAGCAAGAAGCAGCAGTCGAAGAAAATCGCGTTCAAAAGTCATAAAAGAAGTCGACGTCGGTCTAAAGTTGAAAGTGGTTAACCCTAACGTTATCTAAATTAACTCTCAGTTGTCTTAATTAACTAAGTTAAATATGTCTAGACTGTATCCCTTTGCATCTGCCTCTTGATTTTAGTTTTTATTTGATTTTATACTTCTTTTAAATTACTGCACTAGTCACGATTATAATAATTATCCTTTCGAACTGTGTTGTGAAAATCATTAGGAATCCTCTATATTATCTTTTATTTACCGTGCCAAATAACTATAAACATTATAAACCTAGGCTGCAATCCTCCAAAAATTTTTAAAAGGTTCGGAATCTTTGGAATCTCTAGAACCCCTAAACCCCAGGTTTTGGTTCGAACCTCGATTCACTTACACAAAAAGAAAGACAAAGAAATGCTGCTACGCTCATTCAGATTATGACGCTTCTCTCTTTTGAGTAGATTTTTGGGATTACCATCAATTTCTATACCAGAGGTTGCAAAAAAAAAGAGCAATAATGCTAACTCGTGTTTTTTTAAACAAGCCTAAGAATTCTGGGACTAGAAAATCTTACTATCTTGGTTAGAAAAATTCGAAATCGACCTACTTCTAACATCGGTTGGGACATCTTGGTATTTTTTGTTTGTTTAGGCTTTCATCTCTACTAGCTCTTAGATAATAAAGAATAATCTTTAGTGTTTAAAATGCTTGTACAACTGATACCTAGAACAGGTTTTAAGACCTTTCCAAAGTATGAAAACATTGGTCAATGTATGTATGTCCTCTTGAACAAATTTCGAAGAAATTTTTAAGATCATAGACAGAGTTCATTGCTTTCTATTGCTCTAATAAACCAAATTTTAAAATACTTTTATTACAAATTTTTTTTGTTTAAAAAATTACTTAATATTATGAACCGAACCTTTTTTAAGAAGTGGTTCGGTTCGGGTTCCGGTTCGAGTTTTTAAAAATGTAAAGGGTTCGATCCATGGTCCGGTTCGGGCACTCCGAAAAACCCATCATGTTTTTAGGGGTTCGATTCCGGACCGGTTAGTAGCCTTGTTATAAACTAAATAATTCTTACATAAATATCTACATTTTACATTTTTAAACGTTTTTTTACGTCGACTTTAAATAAGTGTGACCAACAACCCAGAAGGCAATAATGTAGATATTTATTCCAGGGCTTCAAACCGGTTTTGAACCGATCCGATTCGAACCCGGAATTCCGACTTTTCTTTTACTGTGAACCAAACCTCGAAAACCTCGTGTAAAAAATAGTGGAAAAATAGTTAAGATTTTGTCTGAAATAAGAAGAATTGACCAAAAATAACTAGAAGAAGTTTTTTTTAAAATTTCAGTGCGAAAATAAGATTTACTCGTATTTTTAAATTAACAAAAATCCAGAATTTTTGAATATTTTTATTATATTTTTAAAGAACTAATTGATTTCTATCAAAATTTGGTAAAGCTTGGGACCCAAGGTTCAAACCAAAATCTTAGTACTCGAATTGAAAATTTGTGAAAAGTCCAAAATCTACACAGAAAGAAAGCATATTTTTTGATGATCAAATAAATATTTTCCAAATTACTTTAAGCTTGATAAACTTTTTTCCACCTATTTAAGAATTAATAATATAAAATTGATCTTAGTTTTGCATCCAAAGGAGCTGAAAAACGACTAAAATATCCATTTTAATATTCCTAAAAAACAGAATATTATTATATTCATTCCAAATGAATCTGATTAATGTACTATGTCCTATAAATAGCCCGAAACGGACTAGCATCAAATATTACGGAAAAAACTTGTTTTTGAATTAAGAATTGTGTACTTGAATCAAGTATTTGCTTTGGTTGTTTTTTAAGTGCACTTACCATATATCCAGGCCACTGCCAACAGTTCACCAATGGCCAAAATCAAGGCCGTAAAGGACACACCATAATAATCCACCAGATTTACAATGAATTGTCCACCCGGAGTGATATACACAAGGCTGACACCAAAACCAATTACAGCCAAGCCGCCAGCGAGTAACCAACTGGGTCCAGCCCTTGCACCCAAGTAATCACGTATCACACGCAAAATGCACGAGCCCATGCCCACGGTACTGCCTATGCCCAGGACAAATAACATGAGAAAGAAAAGAACCGCGAACATCTTTAGGTAGTTGTGCTTTAGGGCGCCCAAGGCGCACAAAGTTCGCAATACTGTACCTGTGGCACATAAGCAAATTTGGCTATGGCCTCCGGATAAGAGATGAAGGCTAGACCGGTGCCACCCTTAACCACGCTGCCAATATCCGAAATGCCCGTCTCATAGGCCAGATTGCCCAAAATGCCAAAGGTAATGCAACCCGCAATAATGGAAGAACACGAGTCCATGGTGGTAATGATGACTATGTCACTGAAAGGAATGGAAATTAGTATTGGTCAAGAATGTTTCGGTATGTACCTACTTGTACACATTCTTGTGAAAATTGTTGTAGCTGCCATAGGTGATCAAAGTGCCAAAACAAATGGCCAGCGAGAAAAATACTTGTGTGACGGCAGCAAACCAAACCAAGGGATTTAGTAGCTCGCGCCACTGCGGCTTAAAGAAGTAAACAATGCCATTCCAGGCTCCGGGTAAAGTCACAGCTCGTATGAGTAGGATAACCAGTACGACATAGGGAAACACGCCCAGAAAATAGGCAGCCTTGCCGCTGCTTTTAATACCGCGTATCAGAACAGCTCCTATAACCAGCCAGGCAACCAGCAAACACACCACCAGCTGCCAATTGGGCAAACCCAAACCCTCATCTATATTGGGCAGTTCATGAAGAATCTCACGTCTGTGGAAAGAAAGGAATTATCAAAGAGAAAATTTAACAGGACTCAGAACTCACTCAAAATACAACTGTGCGGGTGACATCTTCCCTGTGCTATTCAAGTCCAACCCATCATTACAATCCTTGCCCCAGCTTTCTCTGCAATAACTCCAAGGTAATACCGTACCTATAGAGGCTACCAAAAATCTCAAGGTCAATGCCATTATGCTGGAGTAATAGGTAATCGAACATGCTGTGGCCATTACTTGTCCCGCCGCCACTCCTTTCATTAAAGGAGCCAAATCAAAAGCTTTGATTACTCCCTTACCACTAAATTGACCCAAAGAAATCTCCAAATAATACACCGGACGTCCTATCACCATTAAGGCTATCAAATAGGGTATAACAAAGGTACCGCCTCCATTTTGGAATGCTATATAGGGAAAACGCCAAATGTTGCCCAAACCCACTGACAAGGAAATACACGAGAATAGAAATTCCAAGCCATTGCCCCATTGCTCGGCCTGCTTAGGCGGGATCTCCCTTTGGATTTGCTTTGTCATCTTCTCAACACACTGCAACTGTACACTTTGAGGTCACATTGACGACTAACCGCACCGAGATTGAGATTTGGTTTGAATGTCACACATTGTGAAATTTTTACAATTAGCTTTTCCTGCTTATCAAGTTTAGGGCAGTTTGTGAATGTCAGCAGCTATTTTCAGTATCTCTCGCTTAATTGGCACTAATAAAAGGTGCTAACTGTCTGTGTGTGTCTGGAAATGTGCAAAGTGGCTGCTATTTATTAGGAAGATCATGTTTATTGCATATTCAAATACTGATGAATAAAATGTTAAGAATTTGTCAAATGCTTGAGATGGGGTTAAACGGGTCAGAGTTTATAAAATGCTTCCTGGATTTAAAAATCATAAAACGAAATAAAAGTAATTGATGGTACCTATTTGGATAGGTTAGTCAAAGTTACTATTTTAGATGAGTTTTAAAGTTTCCAATTTTGTTTAATATAGTACTTTAGTCTTAATTTGAATGTCTTAGTCTTAAAGTGGTGTCCTTTTCCTTCATGATAACGCTCAACCGCATACATGTTTAGTCACTCGTTCATAATTATTGGAGCTAAATTGTGGAGTAATGGCATCCACCTTATATTCCCGACCTTGCACCTTTTGATTTGTTTCCATTCCTTTAAAATTTTTTAAATGGTAAAATATTCATTGTATGACGCATCCACCATGTATCCCCGAGCCTTACACCAAATAATTTCGATCTCTTTAAAATTTTGAAATGGTAAAATATTCGTTGTATGGCACATCCACCATATATCCCCGACCTTGCACCTTTGATTTGTTTCCATCATTGTAAAATTTTTTAAATGGTAAAATATTCGTTTCTTATAATGAGGCTGTAAAAATTAACTTTTTCTAGTTTTTTGACGATAAAGACGAGAAGTTCTACGAGAGCCCAATAGAGAACTTCTGACACATTCTATAGGGGCGAATGCATAAAGAAGAGACCAGCAGACTGACCAGACTGACATCGCTCTCCTTATTCAAAATGTATGGTATAAAGGTATATAGCAGCCACAACAATGATAGGAACAGAACCTTATTGCGGCATAGGCAGAAGCACAATATCAGAGAACTTCTTAGGAACGAGGAGAGAACGCTTAGAACAGCCACCTGGGGAAAACACCAGGGGGTTGAGGACAAGCAAAAGCATTAATCGTGAACCACGATAACAGAAGGTTCTAAAAATTAATCCAACTGGGGGAAAGAATGCACTCAGAATCCTGACAGGGCTCTACACAGGGACACTGCAGACTGCAGAGTCACCTTTATGGGTTGGGGATAACAAACACCCAACTTTGCAGATTCTGTGAAGAGAATGACGATTCCGCCGAACATATAATAGCACAATGCGATGCTCTGGAAAGGGAAACACAGCTGTATTAGAAACCTAGACCCCACTAAAATCCTGGCATTCGTACAGGAAATAGGGCTGCTAGTGGAGTTGTAAACTCAGCAGGGGGCACAATAGATCAATAATGGTCGCAGTGCATTATATCCCCAACGACAAACTAACTAACTCTGTTGCTATACAACAGACCCCGCAGGTCTTAGTGGGCTCAATGCCTTACAGCATTCAGGCCTTCATTTAAAACAAAGGAAGAATTACAAAATATTTCAAACATTTGCTATGTATCCCTTTATATTGTACAGGGTCTGGCAACACTATGACTTTTGACAGCGTTGCCAGATCATTAGTTAAAACATTCTATTAGTTTAAAGAAAAAAAACGTGCTTGTTAGAACACTTTAAACTTTGTACAACTGGTGTTGCTCGTTCTAATGCAAAGAGGCCAAATAATAAGTCCTAAAAAACAACATCCGCCAAGAAATAGCCTTCATTCTGGCCGAAATGTAGGCTGAAACCGTGGAAAATGCTGCTAAACGTGCTCAATACGGCGTAGCCGCTCAAGGCGACCATTAACAAGATATCATATTAGAAAAATTGATGTAAACAAATCTACTTGAACTCAATTAAATTATTTTTATTACAAACAGAAAAAAGTCCGTCGAATATGCCCTACCCTGTACAAATTTTAAAAACTATTAACCTTTCTCTTTTGTGAAGTTACAATTTTATCATTTGATTTTTGAATAAGCAATATTCATAAAAATCACACCAACTCGGGTTTTTCTAAGCCATAACTTAAGTTATAAAGCTAATTAGCACAGTGTAACATCAAAAACGTACTTTAAAAAAAAAACATAGCGTACGCTGTAGTGAAGGAATATAGCACTTCTTTATTCAGGGTTTGTTCAATATACGAAATCTGAAGATATTTAATCTCAGAAGATTTGATCTAAAAAAAACTGCTTTATTTTTTTTTTTTTTTAGCAAAAAACACATTTTCCGACAAATCGGACCTATGGCAATTATATGCTATAGTAATCCGATTTTTATAAATTTTTCCAGAATTATGTGGAAGCTTATGAAAATTATATATACCAAGATTGGAGACGCTACGATGAAAAACAAAGAAGTTTTTCCCATTAAGACATATTTTCCGACCGATCGTTCCTATGGCAGCTTTAAGATATAGTCATCCGATCCAGCCGGTTCCGACATATTAGTTCAGTTTCAGCTCGAAAACTTCAAAACTGAGGGACTAGTTTGCGTAGAAACAGACAGACAGACGGAATTGAACTCAGCTCGCGTCCTGTTCAAGAATATATATAGTTTATGGGGTAGAAAATGAATATTTCTATGGTTGCTACGGTCTCTCCAGATACTTTCTAATTTTTTGCTTGTCTGATCGCCACGCAAAAATTGGGGATAGTTTTTTGTGCAGCGCTTACTTTCATGCAAAGAAAGCTTTTGAAGGCTCACTATTCTTTCTGTATATGGTGTAATAAAAAAGGTGATGCGGTGACCTGGTTGTTAACAGAGTTTTTGCTAAACAGGAGCCAGTACACAAAATTTGTATGTATGTGTATGAGGGAGACAGCGTGTCGATCGACTGCCGCTTGGTATACTGAGAAGAATAGAGAAGAGAGCGCGTTGATTGACCGTCTTACCTTTTTCATTATATCATAGGGCGGTCGATCGATTGTTTTTCTACTCAGTTGACATTTCGTCAGTGTGCGCATGCGTCACACTCAAATTCCAACAAAAAAATTAATACTTCTTACCAGAGTAACGGGAATATCGAAGTCAATTAGAGCCAACTTTAGCTTAAGCTTTGAATAATTTTCAATTGGAAAATTGGTATAATAATGTAAGCTTTGAATAGGTTACCTAATGAGGCCACAGGACCTCAAAATGTTATCATATGCCGTTTAACACAAGTTTAAGCTTATATCTCTTAAACATTGGGAGTAAAAGGATAACTGATTTAAATTACACCTCATATGCCTGTGTAATAAATATCAAGTCCAGAAACAATACTTTTTGTGTGGTAAGGTTTGAACTTTGGTTTTAGTCACAAATTTTGCTACCAAAAATCTGTTCCAATCTCTCTTACCACATCAAGAACTTTTAAAAACCTGACAACTCTTTTGGCAATCTCATTTTCTCTCTCTCATTCTCTCTTTCTCTCTGTCTCTGTGCTGTCTGTCTGTCACTCGGGTAAAGTTTTTAATAATTTTCAAGAGTTTTCTAATTAACATCCCATGCGCCACTATCAAGTGGCAGGCAGCAGCAGCAGAAGCAGCAGGCAACAGGAAGTCAAGTTTGCCAGCTTGCAGGAGCAGGATGAAGCTTCAAGAGAAGGGGCAACTAATGTTGCCATTGAGCCAGTTGAGCGTTCCATTACGGTGACAGTTTTAAATGGGTTTTTAACAACTTTTGCAGATTTATGGCAATTAAATGCTTTTGATAATGCTGATTTTGCTGGTCCGTGGGCGTGGTCGGTGCAATTGAGGCTAATGCAAAAAAAAAAAAGAAAACTGGACTTTAACAGAATTATCGCACATAAATTGCCATTAGCCATTAGACTGTGCAATTCAGGGAGTTAATTATAGTCAGAGGGAGAGACCGAGAGAGAGAGAGAAAGAGAGACTGTAACTAACTTTAATTGCAGCTGTAAAACATTGTAACTTGCACACACGCAGATTTCAAAGTGGCCAAACAATGTGCGCAAAATGAGGCAAATAAATTTGGAAAACTTTGTGAGCCAAAAAAGAAACGTGTGTGGACTGTATATGCATGTGTGTGTGTGTGTGTGTAACAATCGATAGCTGGAGCAACTTGAAGCTCGTTTGCAGTCCCATTAACAAGCACCAAATGAGCGCAGCAATTAGTTTTCCTTTTGCTCTAACTCGAGCTTCTTGTTTCGCTTTTACACACACACACACACACACACATAACAAGTTTACTTTTAAAATTGATTTCAACAGACTTTGCAACAACTTCCGTTTCCGCTTGTGTGTGTTTTGGGCCAACTTTTGCCATTTTCCACCCAATCAACTTTATACCCACCCACGCCATTGTGTCATGTCATGTCAATAAACTGTCCCTCCATGTGTCCAAATGTCCCTTTTCTTTTTTTGTTTTTTGTATTTTTTAACTACAATTTCATTGAGCTTACATTTAATTTGAAATTAATTTTTAATCAGCTTCAATTGAATTAAAATTACGTTTGCTGTGTCATATCCATATACGTGTATGTGTATATGAAGTTGCATACTCTCTCTCTCTCTTGCACGTACCCAGGGGCAATGCGGTTTTTCCATATATATGTATATATAAATTGTAAATAAATTAGCTCCATTTATTTTTAAACAGTGAAAATGCGTTGATATTAATTATGCATCTTGTTTTTGCAGCTGTGGCGCCCAAGCGAAAAATTAACTCGCGGTGAGTAAAACTATAAATTAAGCATATCAAAAATTTGTTGGATTAGTTTTATATTAACATACGCGAAACTTGCTACTTTTAGTCTATAATTTAGAAGCTTTTGGTCGTCAAAATTTGTTGAAGTTTTGGACTGTGAGTAAAAAAATGTATTTTTAAAATATGAAGTTTACATAAACTGTCGGAAGATTTTACCTATTAAAACGATGTACGTTTTTTTAAATGAAAGATATAAGATGTCCCGAGCTTTCTTCAAATATTAATATTTGATTGGACATATCGTTGCATACTTTTAGGCACATAAGGCCTGTTGAGGAGTAGAATATCGCAATTGACCGTCTGTCTGTATGACCCGGGGAAACGTGACCATATCGACTCGGCTGTTGACTAGGAAACGATATGACTCGTAAACGCCTCGAAAATTGTTAGAAATACGACTCGAAAATAAGTCAAAACTAATCAGAAATGCGAGTTATAAGCGACTATTTAAGAAGAGCTGGGAGTTCCAGGGTTCCATTTTTCTCCCAACAAAAATATAATTTATGATAAAAAAAAAAGTGCGCATTTATGACTATATTTTAATCAGAATAGAACTTGAAAAAGACTCAAATGTGATCAAAATTTCATAATATACAGGCTGGGGTACCCTTTGGTACCAGGTAGAGATGGGCGCCTGTCAGATATTTGTGAACACGACCACGACTGTAGCACGAATGGCATATTCAAACACGCACTCCAACTTCGTAAAAACTGAACTCCACGATTAATAATATTGAAAAAATATTCCAACAAATCGCTTTCGTCTTTAAAAAAGTGTGACCAACAGCCGATTAAGGGGTTATGCAGTTGCAAGGCCCTAAAAAGACTTTTTGAAATATTTTTTTTTTAGAAAGAGTTTTATTGTACATTCAGTTATAATTAATCAAATAGTATCTTATTTTTAATTTCCCTAATGACACTTAGATCATAAAATATTGAAGGATACGGCTTCTATGAACACAATCTCCTGAGGTAATTCTAAAAAGGCGTTTGGCAGTGATCACTCTATCTCTGGTTTGGCTTATCAGCAAACTAAAAACCAGATATATTCTTTGAGGGATCAGTGAATGCTGGGATTGATCGAAGAACTAGTTGAAATTTGAATGTTTGATAAAATAACGACAATTAAAAAAAAATTTAATTTTTGTAGAAAAATTGCCTAAAAAATAAGAAACGAGAAGAGCAAAGCTAACTTCGACTGTACCGAAGTTTTAATACCTTGAAAAGCCTTATAAATATCAGATATTTAACATTTTTTAAATCATTGATAATAAAATTTGATACCATAAAAAAAACTTTTCTCGCTAAATTAGGTTTCCGACCGATCGTTCCTGGCAGCTATTTGCTATAGTCATCCGATTTTGATCAATTTTCACAAATTGTGTGGAAGCATATAAAACTTAATTATATACCAAGATTGGTGACGCTACGATGGAAAACAAAAAGTCTTTCTCACTAGAACTAGTTTTTGACCGATCGTTTATATGGCAGCTATATGCTATAGTCATCCGATTTTGATAAATTTTTTCAGAATTGTAAAAGCATAAAAACTAATATATACAAGATTGGTGATGCTACGATGGAAAACAAAAAGTTTTCTCACTAGAACTTGTTTTGAACCGACCGTTTATATGGCAGCTATATGCTATAGTCATCCGATTCTGATAAATTTTTCCAGAATTATGTGGAAGCATATAAAACTAATATGACCAAGATTAGTGACGCAGATGGAAAACAAAAAAGGTTTTCTACTAGAACTAGTTTTTGGACCGATCGTTCCTATGGCAGCTATATGATATAGTCATCCGATCCTGCCGATTCCAACAAATGTGCAGCGTATTTGTATTTAAAGGACTTTGCAAAGTTTGGTCAAGATAGCTACAAGACTGAGGGAGGAGATAGCATAGAAACAGACGGACAGACGGACGGACGGACGGACGGACGGACGGACAGACGGACAAACGGAAATGAACTCAGCTCTTCATGCTGATCAAGAATATATATACTTTATGTGGTCGGAAATGCTTCCTTCACTGCGTTACAAACATCGTGACAATTTTAATATACCCTCTGCAAGGGTATAAAAAGATTTTATCATTGTTAAAAATTATTTGTTCTAAATTGATCAACCAAAATTTCCTTTTTGAGATAAAATGGCATTTAAATCTTAAGAAAAATAGAAAGTTTGCAATTAATCGGATAACGTTTTATCTTAGACTTTAGAGAAACACATTTTAGAGAGCGTGTAAAGATGAAAAAAATCCTCTACAGTAGCAGCAGCAGCTTCTAATAAGTCGAATTGATGTTGTTGACGAGCTATTCTTCCTTCGCAGATTGATTTTCGGAGCTATTTTAAATATCAACTGATTAAAACTTGCATTACACATCTTTCCAAAAAATTTTCGTTGATGAGATCTTCATAAATTTGGAATACGGCTTTAGCAACAATCGTTGGTAAAGTCAGATAGTCATGTGTAGAAGAAGATAATGTGTCCGTAGCCCTAAAGTGTCCTTACAAATATTGTGATATATCTTCGAAAATATTAACCTTGCGGTGATTTCGTTTGAACTACTTTCAGACTAAATATACTTAAAATAACATGATCACGTCACTAAGACGCATCTCAGCTTAACCCATGTGCAAAATTTCTAGAACTTTTCATGTTCGGTTTAAGTGAATTTTATCAAAAAGAACAATCCTAGCAACGCTCTAAAAAAAACCCACTTACGATTATTTCTCAAGAAAGTCAACATTAGCCAGGCAAAAAAAATAAAGTATAAGTAGGTATTTCTGGGCAACACAAGACTTAACCGGAAAGCTTCTTTTGTTGTTCTTGCTGCTGCTGCGGTTGTAGCTTGTGGGTGGTTGCTTTAAATATCAGTGTGTAGGTTGTTTGCCCGGTAAGCTTTAAAGCAAATATTTATTTAATTTTAACATCTCCAAGGGGGGTGGGGAGGGGAGGGGTAGAGCGGTGCGTTGGGCTATGGCCCGTTGCACAGATCCAATTTACTCAAGTACAAAGACCCTGTCGCGTATATTGTTGAAATTTTATTGTGCAAACATGAGAATGGCTGTGTGGGTGTGTGTGTGTGTGTGTGTTTGTGTGTGTTTTATGGTTGCCACGTTGGTTTCTCATTCTCATTTACAAGCGCAAACAAACGGCTAGGGGACCCGGTTGTTAAGTGTCTGTTGCGGTGTGCGTACCGCAAAAATAAAAACCGATTTTTTTTTTTTGCAAACAAATCAGCAAAAATGGAATTTAGGTGGACAATAAAATGCCACAAGCGATAAATTCCATTTGGAGCAGCAGGAATTGTGGGTTCTGCCATGTCGAAGCACTTTAAATAATTTTTAATTAAAACAAATGGCACTCGAAACAAAACACGCACAGCAAACAAACTGGTAAGAGGGTGAGGCAGCAGGAGGGGAGGTACATGAAAAAGACGTGGCGTGTAATTACGGCTGACACAAGGCCACAGTAGCGAGAGCGAGCGAGGGAGCGAGCGTGGGAGCCGCTGTTTGTGCATGAAATCAAGTGCTGTTGACACTGCACGGCAGCAACATCATTGAGCACGACGGCAACACTCGCTGGCTACGCACACCCAACACATCCTTCGGCTCGGCTGTTCGTGACAAGTTGAGACAAAACAAACAAGGCAAAACGCACAGCGCCTCCAACAAAGTGCCAAAACAACTTAATTCAACTTAATTCAACATAGTTGCTGCTGGCGGCAGTTTTAACGCTTGAAATTCGACGAAACGAATTCTAATTAGAAATTCTCTGTTGTACTTAACGCTTATTAAGCGGAACATTTTATAAATTTTATAAAAAAAAAGCCACTTTGTGTGTAGAAATCGGCCTTAACCCATTTGCTGTGTATGTGTCTGGTTTACAGGCTCTTCTTGACAATATCAAAAAAACTTAAGTGGCGCATTTGACAGCAGCCGCCATACCGAGCAACGCCTCCGCTTTTCACTGCAAATAAATACCATTTAAAGCGTAAATATGGTAAACGATGTTAACGGCCGCCTCAAGTGTCAGTTGGCGGCTGTCAAAGCCACAAAAGGCAATGGCTTTCATTTATTTTATATTTTCACTGGCTCAAGTTACACTCAGAGAATCAAATTTAATTACAGGGAAAATTTATAAGAAAACCAAGCATGAAATTTGGTTAACCTCAATTGTTACACAATATCAATTCTGTGTTCAATTGTTGCTATGACAGACATTTGCTCCGACTGGGATATACAAGTATGAGACGCCTATGTGACAAGTTTCATTTCAATAGCCTTTAAACTGGGAGATTAAGTAGACTGCAACATGGTGCAGAAAATAAGGAAACTTTCTAAATATATAGGCATACCGAGGTGTTCTACAAATCGCTTCCGACCCAAAAACGACCCAATTTCCATACGATTTCGGTCGTTTTTGGGTCGAAAGCAATTTGAAGAACACATGGAATAGAGAGCGTTTGCTTATAGCGCATCGAAGTTGATCTATATACTGAAACATGATGAATTAACAAGGTAAAGCAACCTCGTAGAGAGCTCTCTTTTGAGCTAACACCTCTTCAGTGTGTAGCTGACACTTTTTGCCAAAGGTTGATAAAACTAGGGGTGAATTTCTGTTTAAGCTGGGTTTTTTTATTTTTTTTTTGTAGCAGCAGAAAAATGTATATGTATAAGCTACTGCTAGCTTTAAACCGCTGGAAATAGACTGGACAGTTTCGCGACTGGTTTTCGGAGCTTACTGAACCGTGTTTTTGGTTTGGTTCAGTGTTTCACACTATATTCTGAATTTCTGATCATCACACTTCCAAATTAAAATTCTAGAAAATATTTTATTTAATTTAAAATATTAAAATAATTGCACCTATTTTATAATGTCGAGTGTGCGTCCCTAAGTTCAGGTATTGTCTTGACAAGCTAAAATGCATATATATTTCGATCCTAGTCTATTCCGAGTCTAGTCTATTACGATCCTTCGCTATTTCAAACCTAGACTATTCCAACCCTAAGCTATTCAGATCTTAGTCTATTCCGATCCTAGTCTATACCGATCCTAGACTATCTCGACCGTTAGATTATTCCAACTGTAGTCTATCCCGACTCCAGTCTATCCCGAAGTCTATCGATCTCAACCCTAGACTTTTCCAACTCTAGCAAAAGAAGGACTATCTACGAAACTAGCGGAATAGAAACCAAAGGCGCATAATAATAATTTTTAAACAGAAACGATGCGAGCTAATTGTCTTAGGTTAGATTAGGTTGAGCGACAAGTCACTCTCCCACTTAGGCCTCCTAGTCCCATTGCGATGCCATATGTATTCTTTGTTAATCCTATAAATTCCAAAGGGAAGGTTCTCAGTACTAAACCAATGTGTGGACTGAATATACCTAAATAGAGCTGGGATCTCTAGTTCGAATGTCTCCGAAAGGTTGAGCAGGAGTGGTTGACCGAGAATCCTAAAGGCAGGACTACACGGTCAGCACAATGTAACGATATTCATACCTCGTTTATACACACCAAACTTAGTTTATGTTAATCCCTTCAAAGTATTCTATGTCCATGAATAGAAATACTTGGAACATTTTTCTGTAATATTGCCACAACATAATATTATATAACTGCTCCGACAATATGGACGAATGCACAGTGTAAATTAAGTATGACGCTACCATAACCGACTCGATCAAATTATGAGATTAAATAAAGTTTGCATACTTTTATGGGCATTTATCATGGTAAATTTTGTGCGTATAAAAGCTGTATCAGTCTTCTTCAGCTCAGGGCAGGGCAGTGACAGAGAAGGAACTATTTCTTCGTCATCTTAGTATCTGCAGCTTCTACAGAAGTCATGGACTGTGACGCCAAAACGAGCAGCATGTCTGCCCATAAGACAGTGATCCGTCAGACTCCATTCCCTTCTGTTAAGTATAAGTGTGTTGGTACGTTTTAGATTGTATGTGGGCCACGGTAAGTCTTGCTACCGCACAGGAGGAAAGGTTTTCCACCGGTTTGTAGCAAGACGCAGTATTTAGGTTTACTTTATGTTTTTTGAAAGGAGCATGGAGATGGTGGTACCTTATCTGGACTCGTTTTAGCATATGTGAGATAGCTAAGAATACTAATGTGAACGAACGATGTTCTTTAGATTTACAACATTTTGAGCGTTTTGGCAGTTAGAACTATATCAGGTTAATTATAAAAACGTTTCCTTTCCTTTCGAGTTTGCAAGTCATATGCAACGGTCGTCAAAAACGAGGGGGGGCGGGTGTCTTTTAAAAAAAATTTTAAAATCGGGGCGGGTTTGTTTTTACTTTGACTTTTTTTCTTTTTGTTAACGAAGTTTTATTTTTTTTTTTTCTAATTGTTTCCTTGATCTGGTTATCATTAAAAAAATATATAATCTACAACAAAGTATTTGTAAAGTTTTTAATTATGTTCCCGCTAGATTGTCAAACAAGTTTGTTAAGGCTTTTGAAGAGAGGCTTCATAAAAAATATTGGTTTAGTTAGGTTTAGCTTAAAAATGTTTTTCCACACTCTAGCTTTATTTTTCGATTTATTAAGAATGCTATAATTGTTATTTTATATAACGCCCCCCGCATTTAAGTTCCCAACATTTCGCCCAGTGTATAATCATTTGACAATGAGATTGCGCATACGCCGCATGGGCTGCCAAAAGAAATTCACTGACAATTACGCTGCACATTCCGTTTGCAGCGGCACTTGTTGATGGAAGGGGGAGGTGATACTTGAGAGAGTGGGGAAATGTCTCGTCCATTTTGGATTTCCTTTACCACCACCACCACCACAATGTGAACTGTCATTGTGCATACAAAATTCAAGTTAAATTGGCACAAGTTTTGGACCTTCTCCACCAAAGCAGCAAAGACATTTTCAATGAATGCGAAATTCACTTCGGGCTGCTCGGGTTGGGTTGTGCGAGAGCCATCAAATTATATCCAATCCCTGCGCATGCAAATTGCATTTGGCTTTGCTTTGAACTCTATTTTGTATGTCATTCGGTTTTAAAGCTTAAGCTGACATATCCTGTCACCAGAGCAAAGCCAAATAAGTTTCCTTATGGCTTAAACCAAAACGTGCTCGAGTGCCAGGTTTTTCATTTTACTGACAAAGTAAAAGAAAAAGAAAAACTTGGCAAACAGTGAGAATTACTTTTCATATTTAATTGCCTTCCCTTGCTGCACCATTTGGCCAAAAAGGCACAAAGTGCAGCCAAATGCCATATTAAATTCAACTTGCAAGTCGGGGCAAACTCAAACACGATAGGCGCCCCCAAACTTGGCCAGAAATTGGACTCGAGGTGAGCAAAGTAATGGAGCCACCAACATCCGCTTATTATTTGCATAAAATAGAAAGAAATGCAAATTGTGTGGCAAATTTAAATGTCAGTTGTTAAAGTCAGATTAGGCCTTAAATGCAAAGATGTGTTCGTTAGTTTCAAGGTAAAGCTTCTAGCAGGGCAAATGGAATACCATCGACTCTGTTCTCAAGACGGAGCTGAAAATTTGCTAAAACAACTGCATACATAAATTATTCAAAAAGTCGCTAATCCATCAAACTGCCCTCGTAGCTTATCATTTTCCTAATCCCAATACCGAACACACACACACAAAACTTTGCACTTTGTTTTGGGATATCCTGGGTCGGCTTTGGTTTTGGCCATTCGACGATGTCAATTTAAAGTTTTTTTTTTTTTTTGTTTTTTTTGTCTCTCTGCCGAAATAAAAAACTTTTGTGGCAAACTTTGCGCATTGTTCGACTTTGGCTTACCCCCCGCCGCCGCTCTATTCGCATAATCGATTTGCTTTTGCCTTTTCATTTTAATAACTTTTTCACGAAGCAAGCCAGAGAGTACTGCAACAATTACGTGCCGCAAGTGCAGCACCAGCAGCAGCAGCCGAAACTAACAACAAAAGAAGCCCGAGCCGGAGCTCTGGATCAGCACCCAGAGTTGGCAATGGCTAAAGAAAAAACTGGGTTAAACACTTCGCCAGAGTTTCCACCTGAGTTTCGGTTTCCCTTGACATTTGGTGCGGCAACTTTGTTGCCGCTTTCCGATTTATTCAAGTGGATGTTGCCTTGCCTCATAATTGAAGCACGCGCTATGGAGTAACAAATAACTGAGAGCAGAGCGCGGGCAGAGCCCTGAAGATATGATTTCTGGTCGCACAATAGAATAGAAAGACTTTGGCAATTGGATAACAAAAGGGAATGCAGCGGTTAGTTGGCAAATAAAGCCTGTTGGCTGTTTACTAAGCGGAAGGCGGTATGGTGAACTTAGGGTAAGGATTGCAAGAAGGAGGCTGGCTTGCAGAATTTAGATTTATGTATAAGAATATTTACCTTTAATTACAAAAGGCAACAAAATTGAAGGAGTGGTGGTGATTTTAGATTCTTTTAAACAGTTTTACCAAATTTGGTAAAGATCGGATGACTATATTCTATACAGACTGCAAACCTGCCAAACTTCAGAAGAGGTTCGGTTCGGAGGTTCGAACCAGTGAGGAATCTTTGGGTTCGGTTCACGGACAGGTTCCTGGATCCTCTGCTTTTACGAAGCTTTTATTTACGATTAATTTACACGATTCAATTAGTTTCATCATCTATTCTAATATAATATAATTTTGGCGACCTTGCCTTGTTTAAGTTAATTCAAGTCCCGAACTTCGGATTAAAATTTCAAGTACGAGTCGAACCTGATTCTACTTTGGTTTCATAAAATCTGGATTGGGATTGATTTTAGTCCAGATATGTTTTTTCGTCTGTCTTTATCTTTATCTTCTATATTTCTATCTTTTTGGAACCGTTTATTTCTTTTAGATCTTAGATTAGAAGGAACAGAATTAAGTGTTGAAAATGCTTGTACAACTTTGTCAGTAGAATATTATTTAAAGACCTTTACAAAATTTTAAAATATTTTCGATGTATGTTCTCTTGGACTATTTTCGAAGGAATCTATAATGTCATTGATAGATTTTTTATTTGACATTGGTTCATTGCTTTATATTGTTCTTATAAACTTCCCATCTTTACAGTCAGTCGTAATCATTTAAAGTTGAATTTTAAATAATCATATCCAGAATTTATTCCGTTTGTAAAATTACTAAAATGTGAACCCGAACCTCTTTTTTTTAAATTTGTGGTTCGGTTCGGGTTCAGGTTCGAGGGTTAAAACAATTTAGAAGGTTCGGTTCATGGTCCGGTTAGGCCAATTCAAATTAAGGTTTCGTACCGGTTTGCAGCCTTGATTCTATAGCTGTCATAGGACCGATCGGTCGGAAAATGGGTTTTACTATGAACATTTTTGATACTCTCTACCGAAGGTACAAAGAGTATGTTAATTTTGCAAATGTATGTAACAGCCAGAAGAAAGCATCTCCGACCCTATAAAGTATATGTATATATTCTTGATCAGCATCAACAGTCGAAGTCGATAAAGACATATCTGTCTGTCCGTATGAGCGCACAGATCTCAGAGATGGTAAGAGCTGGAAGTTTGAAGTGTATGGAACATGAACTCGTTATACTTGCAGGCAGATTAAGTATATTTTGATTTTTGCCCTGCAATATCTTCCACAATTTTGGAGTTAGGTTGTTCAAACCTTCTAGACATATATTCTACTCATCAATACTTATCGAGCCACCATACATAATTTTTCGATCAGACGAACAATAGTAGAGTTGTCACCTCCAAAAAAAACCTTATATCTCCCTTAATTTTGGAGTGAGATTGTTCGAACCTTCTAGACATATATCCTACTCATCAATACCTAACGAGCACCATACATCGTTTTTCGATCAGACGAACAATAGTAGAGTTGCCACCCCCACAATTCAAAAATTCTCATATCTCCCACAATTTTAAAGATAGATTGTTCAAACCTTTAGATATATACTCTACTCATCAATACCTAACGAGCCTCCATACATCGTTTTTCGATCAGACGAACAATGGTAGAGTTGCCACCCTCACAATTTGAAAAAAATTCTCATATCTCCCATAATTTTAGAGATAGATTGTTCGAACCTTCTAGGGAGATATTTAAATCATTATTACTTATCGATCCACTGTATAACGTTTCTAGATCAGCTGAACGATAGTCGAGTTATAAGCAAAAAATAAATAAATTACGCTGGGCAGCACTGGCCGCAATCGTGATGGGCAGCACTTATACAGTTTGTGTAACCTATAACTAATAACTATAAAGTGAGTTATTAGTTATATACAAGCAGGTACAGAGTATATTACTTACTTACGTGTTTCTTAGTGTACAAGCTTGGGTTAAAAAGTACATTAATAGGCTAAGATGTTTTAAATGTAAACTATTTAGCTCTTTTAATTATTTGGTGTTGTTCTACTCAAATGCTAAAAGTTTTGCACTAGGCTGTATCTCAACTGTGCGCCTAAAAGTATGCAGCGAAATGTATAATTTCTTCTGGTTTTACATAAATGAAATTAAATATTATTATACTCTGAACCAAAGGTACTCCAAATTTATGTGACAAATACTACGTTTATGCTATTAAAAAAATCATGCTTTTTGCCCTAAAAGTATGCAAGCTTTATTTGTTTTAAGAATTATTTATTTGAACGAGAGAATTTATAGTCAGTTATGGATATACATAATTCACATTGTACATTCACTCAGATTGTCGGACCAGCTACTTAAAAAAAAAATATTTCCCTTAATTATAAAACATTGCATACTTGGAAGAGCAAAAATCATGATTTTTTATATGTGCTTAAACGTAGTAATACATAAGGCAGCATATTCGACCAAATAAATGAAATATGTCGATTTAGTCATGTTCTTCTGTGTGTTCGTATTAACGCACAAATCTCAGAGATAGTTAGAACTAAAGTCTCCGAAAAAATTGAATCGTTGGAATTTTTAACATGCCCCTTTCTCCTCCGGAATTTAAAAAAAAACTCTTATCTTTCACAATTTAAAGACAGGTTATCAATCCACCAAGTTTGGAGAACAATCAGATGAACGCTAGTCGAGTTATAAGCAAATCAAATCATTTGAAGCAACAGCTCTTATGTACAAACTGTGGCAGGTACAAAGTAAATTGTTACAATTCAGCCTGACCGCCTTGTTTCTAATGTCTTATTTAAAGTTTGTAAATATATATACCAACATTAATAAATTTGTTTGTGCAATCAAGTCTGCAATAAGCATAAATCTTTCGTTTTATCCAACAAATTTTCATAATTAACATACAAACTTCAACTGAGTGCACACATATTTGCCCTTTATATGTAGATGCGAGAGAACTTATATGCATGGCCACGCCCCAAACGCCCCTTCCACCTGACAAGGAGTGTGTGTGTGTGTGTGTGTGTGTGGGAAAGGGCGGTAGATAGAGTGAAAATACCAAAGGGATTGCTTGGCAATTTTCCCATAATTTACACTTTATCGAACGATAACAAACAACCTGCATAATATATGACTCTCTCTCACTCTGTGTAAGGGTAGCTGCTACGTACTACCTGTCTATGTTGAAAGGAAAGCAAAATGTGCGTGCCAAAAATTCTAGTTAAAGTTGCGCCCGTCCATCAAGGTTAAAGCAATTGCAAACTTCAAAATTTTTGCATTGTTTTCACTGTTGTGTTATGCTAAAATAACATTTCCATTGAAATGGCACTCCAAGCGACCATCAGAGAGATGGCTAAACAGCAGGCGTTAATACGTGCGTATATATTCGAGCTCGTTATTTTTTTTTTATAATAAAATTTTAATTCGCCACACGATTGATGGGGCTGCACACACGCATCAATGGCTTCAGCTTGCAAGCGACCAATACATTAAATTTTATATATATAGTATATATGCCAGGCAATTTGCATATGTGTGTGTGTCGAACATTGATTGGATTTGCTTTGACTTTTAGGAGGCAGGCTAAGTGCCTGGCATTTGGTAAATGGCAAAGAACCAAACCCGCCTCATGGGGTAATGGTAATAAGTATTTTCAACATTAGCCCGAACCCAAAAAATTGCTTTGGCTTTCTCGTTAAGTTTAATTGCCCGTAATTACAACCTCCAAAGCTCGTACCAATCATCATGCCAGGCTAATAAAAGCCTAACCTTTTAAGCGAAATGCAGTTGCAAAATTTTCAAATCTAAAAATC
This sequence comes from Lordiphosa mommai, assembly GCA_018904225.1. Lineage (NCBI taxonomy): Eukaryota > Metazoa > Arthropoda > Insecta > Diptera > Drosophilidae > Lordiphosa > Lordiphosa mommai. The sequence continues at coordinate 57,619 of JAEIFT010000370.1, read as the reverse complement.
TATTATATGTAAGAATTAAGACCATGTAATAATATAAAACATTTCTACTGACCATTTAAAAATCATTTATTCCACAAGTCCAACAGACTTATCAAGCTGCCCTTATTTCAATTAGCAAGCCATAAATTTCCAACAAAAAAAAAAATTAAATGCACATTTCAATTAAATGCCATAGATATCCACTATGAAACTAAAACCATTGCCGCGTTGACTTTTGAAATGGATTTTGGCATGTCTGGACATGGGTCCGCCACTTACTAAAGAGGCATAGCCACCTTCACCATTCCGTATCTGATCGGTGATCACAATTTGTGTTATGGTGCGTGCAAATTTCTGTTTAAAAAAAAAAACTAAATAAATTCAAAAATTCATTCTAAAATTTTCCCACCCACCTTTTGCTCAAACACATAGTCCCGTGTCACCACACGCCAAAATTTGGCCTTCTCTGTTATAATTTCGCGACGCAGCAGCGTATCCCTATAGGTCCGTGCTCCCCAGGTGACACTATGACTCCGTCCACGTCCCGCAGCCTGAACGTAAGCCGTCAGCGTAACAAGTAGAAGCACCAACGTAAAAACAGCTTTCATTTTGTCAAGTGAAAGAATATATTGTATTAAATTTAAATTTACAGAGTTTCAGCTTTTTATAGGTTTATATGACCCAGAAATAACCCCTTTTGTATGGTTACTACAAAAGGTAAAGAATGATTCAGTCTAAACAAACTGACAAATGTTTTGTTTCATCAGAAAGCAGTTATTGTCTTACAAAGTAAAAATTAATTCAAAAGTACAATAAACTTGAGTTTCCAATGCTTTGTTTTGTTTACTTTTAGAAAATGTTGTGATGTTTAAATAGTTTTTTTTTAAAATAAAAAACTTTACAATATCATTAATCAAGTATAAATTACTGTGCTTTTATGAATAGTAACGCGTTTGTTTGAATGTGTCACATTAAAACTATGCAGCTCTCGTTAATAATTTAAATCAAATGAATTAAATCAAAATTTGCACTTTTCAGATTGCTTCAATATGAATTATAATTAACATAATCTTTCGACATTGAGCCCCTAAATTAAATTCTCCATTTTTATCCTAGATGAAATAACTCTTAAAGTAAAAATCTAAATTTTAGTTTTTAAAAGCTATATTCTACATTGTTTTTCCAAAATTTTTGGTAAAGTATATTTAAATTTTTTTGTAAATATTTCTGAAAAAATAAATTTTTTTTGTAACATAGTTTGAGTAACCCAAAAAAACCCACAGCGCCATTTTCGACTTTTTGATGTAAATGTTAGAAGAATGTCAAAATGAGGGCCTCTTCAACATATTTTTTTTCCCGCTTACGTTATCTTTGCGATTAGGGCACGATATCATTTTTGTAGTATGTGGCAAGTCAGGGAAATAGACAAATGAGTAATCCGTTATATTAGTATTTTTCAAATATGATAAATATTATTTTTAATATAACTTGTCTCATGAATTAAAAATATTTTTTTAGAAACTCTTATAAATAACATTTTTTTAATTATTTTTTTTTTTTTTGCCTTTGGGGGAATAATTGTTAAACAATGAAAACCTTTCAAAAGTAACATAAAAAATATTAAAAATTTTTTAAATTAATTTTTTTGTTACCATGAATTTATTTTTTCACAAATTTTGACTTTGATTACCCATAAGTGAACAATTTGGCGATTAGTGTTATGCACCTTTTTCAAACTCTCAATTTTATAGGTTGATACAAATATTTATCATATCCATTTATATTTATGATTATCTCACTTGGTTCAAACGTTATAAGTTTTTTGCAAAAAAAAACTCAAATGGCGCCACTGTGAGTCGTTGTGCTTACCCTGTCCCCCTATAGTCATTAACAAATATTCGTTTAATCTTTTCCTTAAGGATATCATCATTTTACTTTTTTACTATGAATATTTAAAGCAAATTAAGTATGGCTTTCCTTTGACCCACTCAAGGCTCTACCCTGGCACTGTACGGTTGCATCTTATGCAGATTTCCATCTGACTTTTGCCACCCCACACAACAGATGCACAAAGAAATGTTTTGCTGACCTCAAACCCTGCCCAAAAAGTCATTCTCCACAAAAGCTGTCGTTCTGTCGTTCATTTCACAGCCAATTTTGTGCCTTACTCGTACTTGTTGTGCGTCTTTTGTGTTTTTAGCGTTGAAAGTGTGAAAAACGGATATCTGGTCGTGTCCTGAGAGACTTTTGTTTTTCAATTGCCATTGGCCATATTCGTGGCAATTGTTTTTGTTTTGTGAACAAAATGCAATTGTGGCAGCTGCAGTTGAAGTAGCCAGCTACATGTGTATGTACCGTAAATTTCCGGTTTAAGTTTGACTCGTGCAACAGACTTTAGCTACAGTTATGGCGCCCCCGGTAGTCTTATCAGCTGCCTCAAATGGCTATGGGCGGGGGGAGAGGTGTAAGTGCCTGCAGCCTTTAGCTTGTTATGTGCAGTCGCTCCTTGCACACACATTTCTTTTGCTTATCTAGTGAAGCCAGCAATGTGCAAAAACAACAAGCATAGAAAATGGCCCACAGTTGTTTTTCCACACTTTTTTTTAGCTTTTCCTTTACCTTTTAAAGCGTTTAATTTTGGCAAGGTTAAACTTTCCCTCCCCGATTGAATGAATACATAAATAACTAACGCATATTGGAATTAGTTCAATCTCATGATTATTCATTATCTTACTTATTTCTAAGACACCTTCGGACCTGCACGAGGTCTTATATAGGTCTTTATATAGAACTGACCAAACATATATGTCATTAAAACGGCTTGGACCAACATTAAATACAATATACTCTTGGGAAATGGGCAACCCGTTGAGAAAGTCAACACATAGGCCGAATGCAAAAAGATCAAAGCAAACTGTACCAATTGTGTAATAGTTATATACTTCTTCCACCACAAACTGCCCTTAACACCCGGATATTCCGAGGACAGATAGTAATAGAAGTACATGATCATATGTACAAATGCGTTTATCATTCCCACCGCATTCACATGTCCTCCCGTACCATAGAAACGCATCAAGCCATAGCAAGTGCTTACTACCGTGACATGATGGAAAACATGTAGAAAACTAATTTGCTTATAACTCTTGCGTAGCACAAAGAACACTGTGTCCAACAGATCCAGTATTTTGTTCATATAGTAGGCCAAGTGAACCATGCGTTCCAGTTCTTTTCGCTCATGACCCAAAGGAAATGTTTCCATACACTTGAGATCACAAATTTGTATCATGATCAAATAATAAAATGTCTGAAATAATAAAAAAAAATTAAATCCTGTTTATTTGTTACATCGAAAACTACTTACCACCGCAAAGAATATGCCATTATAGGCCACCTGGAATAGATTATAGGCCTTCAATATATTTTTCAAATCGTAGGCCTTGCGATTTGCCATATAGATGCGACCCAGTTTTAGCACAAAAAGCAAATAACCTGAGATAATCAAGGCAATGGGCCATGGTGAGTTGGTTAAGGGCAGTGGATTTGGATCTGTTAATCGAAATAAGAGTCAGATACAAAAATTGACCCAGATTTTGTACTATATATACCCGGGTGTGGTAAAGCAAAGACAGCGAACATCGCTTCAGCTGGTGGTTATAATACGACTGTGTCAGTTCATTAAATGCGACTGCTTAAAAGCTTCTAATTCAAAGCTAGTCTACAAAGTAAATGGATTTACAAATGCATATAGATTAGTGCGACGTACAACTTGACATACCCAAACAATATCAAAGGTATACGCATGTCCACACTTGGTTGGACACACAAGAAAAAAAAAAATAATGAAAAATTTAAAAATTGGGCCAAGTTTGAAGTTAAGTTCTAAGTTAAGTAGAATTATGTTGAAAAATATTGTAAGACCATTGTTTTTTTTGCATATTTTAAAGACTGTGCAAAATACTTGGAAATCGAACTGAGAATTTAATTTAAGAAAGCTTTTTTTTCTGCCTATCGAATTGTGTATACTCTTTCGTTTAGTCCATGGACTCAAAAGCTTTTTCTTCTCTCTTTTCTCAACCAACTACAGAAATAAATTGCATAAGAATAGATTGCACAATTTGCTGACCAAGCTGAGATTACACAAAAGGTTTCTGATTGTCTGAGGCATAACAAAAAAAATCAATTTAAAATAAAATTTTGCAAAATTTTTGTTATTTAATTAACTTAACATCGTTTATTTTCATTTCCTTAAATAGTTCATAGAACTGTGTAAGCGGAGATTGGATAAACTTTCAATCATATTCAGTCTAAAATTAGATTAGCTAAAAACTGACGAAAATAAACTCAGCTCATCCTCCTGATCAAGAATATATGTATACTCCTTATGTGTTCGGAAATGAGTATTTCTATGCGTTGCAAACTTCTGGGCAAAATTAATATATACACTTTTGAAGTGTATAAAAAACAACACTAGATATATTTTTAGTTATTTTATGTGTCACTCTTTTAGGGGCATATTTTAATTCAGTTTTCTGTGATTCGTGCTTTGTATGCCACTCCTGAAAGTATGCTTAGAAAATGAATGTAATGTTAATGTAGAATCAAGAGTTCCTTGGAGCATGCTTCCACTTTGCTAGTTATCTTAACACAATGTAAAGAAAACCAAAATCAGCCGTTCAATGGATGCTAAAATGCAATAATTCTGCCAATGAGAACACACAGCTTTTCTTCAATAAATCATGAAAAAAAAGGTAAGAACCTAGACCAAACTTTGCTTTTTAACTTTAAAAAGTAATTCTTGGACCAGTTCAGGGTAGGAGAAGTGGCGATTCTAGATGGTTTGCGTGAATGAATATGTTTAGCAAAATTATCCAGAATTTTTTTTTGCCATTTTAGCCTTAAGTGCCATTTTGAGCACTTTAAGTCAAGTTTTGTGGGCAACCTATACAATTGTTTTAACTCCATTTGATAATATGGCTAAAATATATTCTTAAGTTTTAAAATAAACTTTCCCAAACTATTTTGCGATTTTTTTCAACAAAGATATACGATTTCGAAATAAAGATGGGCGCTGGACGGGCATCCCGAATTTTCCCAAAATCCCGTAACTTAAAAAGTTTATTTTCAGTTGAAAAATTTTTAAATTTTTTATTTTAATTTTTTAAAATTTAGTAATTATAAATTCATGTTGTGACGTTCCAAAGATTTTAAAATATTTTTGACCTGCCGGAGGAAGCATTTTATTTCGGTATTTTTCGGGACCCATAGGATTCCCGCGGGTATACCGTCCCGCGACCATCTCTAGTTTGAACTGACCAAATGTTCCCCTGCCCTCAAGTATACAATGGATGTCGTTGAGAACTTTCATTATAATTCATGAAAATTACAAGGCGTTATCCTGTGTTTAGGTTAGCATACTTTTAGAGAGCAAAATAACTCAGACATTATGTGAATTCTAACACATGCATTCAAAATGAATTATCTTCGTTAAAAAAAATCTCAAAATTATCGGTGATAATTTATTTTATTTAAGTTAGAGTCAGAGTCACAACAAACGTATTGGTTGCCCACAAAATATGCCTTTAAATAGTCAAGGTATGCACTTTTACCAACTTTAGTCTTAAATTACCAAAAATCTTCAATTGATGAAGTATTTTTACAAGCAGATTCATAGTAAGCAAAGAAAATCATTAAGAATCACCGCCATAACTTTATTTAACTGAAAAAGTTTTATTTTGTTGCCTTGAAACTAACGATATATCGATCAATTAACGATACTTATCGGGCTTCTCTCAATCTCTTGGCTAGTGTGTCAACGGAAAGGGACCTACAGTTTAACGCCGAATCCGAACGGCAAAGTTTTTTGAAATGCTTTTTCATACTTCTCAGCTGGCGCCAACAGCTGGTGAAGGTGGCCTAATGTGTAAGAGTTTTTAAAGAAAAATCTTTATTTAATTAGATGTTCGGGGATCCGAACCCACAACCTCTCGCAATAGGGACACGCGCTAACCCACTGAGCCACACAAGGCCACTCATTCTTAAACAACCAATATAATAAGAGAAATTGATTGAATTGATTGAATTGAACAAAAAGTCTTAAATGAGTTTATTGTGCTTACAATGATTGAAAAATGATAAGGTTCAACAATTTTTATGGAATTAAGCAACAGCCAAATAATTGGGAAAACTTTTAAAAAATTTCTGCAGTACCAAAAACTTAAGGAATCGCTGGCACATTCAAATAATTTTTTAAAATGTTAAAATAAAAAAATAAAAGCTCCTATTTAGATCTAGAAAGTCAAAGATTAGGGTAAAATCCGTAAGATATAGACGAAAATATAAACAAAATTTGTGGTGTAAATTATGTTTGAAGAATTTTGTAAATCTAGCTTGAAAAATTCTAGCCCTTTTTCGTGCCGTTTTTTTGTTCTTCACCACTAAATTTCAAATACCTAAACCGATTTTTCAAAATTGTTTGTGCTGAAAATTATTTTTGAAACTTTTGTATTAAACCGTTAAACACATACTTCCAAACACCTTAACCAATTTTTTTTTTAATTTTCCTGTGCTAAAAATTAATGTTTAAAGAATTTTGTAAAAATTTAGCTTGAAAAATCTAGCTAATTTTGCCTTTTTTGGGGTGGTTTACCACTTTAATTTCTCGAAATTAACCGATATTTCTAAATTTAAAAAAAATGTTCTGTGCCAAAAATAATGTTTAAAGTGTTTTTAAATTTAGCTTGAAAAATTCGAGCATTTTTTTTAAGGTAATTAGCCGTAAGCCATTACAACTTCCAAAAAGTTAATTTATTTCCTAATTAACCAATTTTTTTTTAACTTTCTGTGCTGAAAATTAAGTTTAATGCATTTTTTTAAATTTGACTTGAAAAATTCTAGCTTTTTTTGTATTTTTTTTTTAGCCGTAAACCACTATAATTTTTGAACAACTTATTCGATTCTTCTAAATTTATCAAACAAATTTTCTGTGCCAAAAATGTAAAGTGTTTTAAAATCTAGCTTGAAAAGTTCGAGTCGGTTGTTCCTCTTTTTGTATTAGGCCATAAGCTACTAGAACTTCCTAACACCTTAACCATTTTTTTTTAAATTTTTGTGCTGAAAATGATGTTTAATGAATTCTCTAAATTTGACTTGAAAATTTTTAGCTTTTTTTTTTTTGTTTTTAGCCGTAAACCACTGTAACTTTCGAACAACTCAACCGATTTAAAAACATTGTATACAAAATCACAGCTAATAAAAAAGCCTACAAATAATTTTTGGACACTCTTAACTTGAAGATAATTGTTTTCAAGTTATTTGGCTTAAAAAATTGAAAAATTTTAATTCAAAAAGTTTTTTTTTTACGCTTCTATTTTATTTACTGAAAGTGAAAACCAAACATATGTCAATGTGACCATAAATAATGCAGGTTGTTAAATCAAGAATATTTTTAATTTATGTAATCGGAGTTGCTTCCGTCTAGGCGTTACAAACACCAGAGCAATTCTAATATAGCCTACTGCAAGTGTAGATTTTTCTACATTTTCTCCCTGCGTAGAAACAGAAATAATTACGCGCTTCAATGTATGGTTCACCTCATTAACATGTTTAACATATTCTCCCCTGTTATCAAAGTTTGAACCCGCGCTTTAGTGTAGTAAGTTTATTTTAATATTTCTAGTCATACTTCTTACTGTCTGAAAACACGTAAGTTTGGATATAGAATTTTCCAAATAAATACATAAAAATGATACCCTGCAACATGTTCAAATAGAGCACACTATGCGGCACACTGCAATTGGCGGCGGAGAATATTCTCACATAGACGGCGTAGAAAAACAGAATTGCGAATTGTACAAGTTGCGTCAGGGTAATATACTTTTTCCACCAAATGCTGGCCTTAACTCCCGGATATTTGGCCGAAAGGTAATAATAGAAATACATAATTGTGTGCACAAATGAGTTGAGCACACCCACCAAATTGAAGTGTCCACCGGTGCCATAGAGTCGTGTAATCAAATAGCCACCGGCTACCATAAAGACATGATGATAGATGTGTAGAAAAGTCAGCTGTTTGATGCTCTTGCGCAGCACAAAGAATACGGTGTCTAGAAGATCGATGATTTTGTTAATGAAGAAGGCAAAGTGTACCATACGTTCCAGATTCTTGTGTATGTGACCCTGGGGAAAAGTTTCCATGCAGTTTAGATCGCAGATACGCTCAATGAATAGGTAATAGAAGGTCTACAAGTTGGAGGGGGGGGAAAATTTAATCCATTGAATGGTTTAACTAGTCAGCTGTACGGGGTACTTACTATGCAAAAGCAAATGCCATTGAAGGCCACCTGCATGAGATTATACACCTTCAAAGTCTTTCTCAAATCGTAGGCCGGACGATGTAGCATATATTGTCGACCCAATTTCAATACAAAAAGCAAGTAAAGTGCTAAAATCAAACAAACTGGCCAAGGTGAATCTGTCAGAGGTAAAGGATTGGGATCTAAAATGGAAATACACGTAATTAGTTGAACCTTCTCTACACTTTACTATGAATTTCCGGTTTACCGTTTTGTGGTATATTAAAAATATCGAACATGATGACTCCACTAGTGATTACTTGAAACTAATGACAATTAGTTGGCTTGCCATCATCAAATACCAAAACTGGACAATTTAGCAATTAATTCAATATGCAATTCTTGAACTATTTGAACTCCCCTTTTTTAGGGAAACACGCAGAGAATTATACACTTGGATTTAAATTTATTTCAAGCTTAAAGGTATTACAAATAAACTAATTTAAACTGATTACTTTAGTATCACTCCATTCATTTTTCTGAGTGTAGAAATTGTTAATGTAGTCCCCCAAGGCCAGAGCAAACTTAAACTAATGCTTTATTGTTGTTTCGGGCCTTTCGGTGGTCTCAGGTATGCATGATAATAGAAATTGCCAAACATTAAGATCATTGAAATAGACACAACTAGTTGTAAATAGTGCAGAAGATATGGAAAACTGCAGCTGGGATTAAATATCAGCACCAAAAAGGCTTGAGCAAAAAGTAATCCAAATTGTCCCAGTTGCAGTATGGTTATATACTTCTTCCACCAGGCACTACTCTTACTTTTTGGATACAAAGCGGATACAAAGTAATATGAGTACATGACCACATGAACGAAACCGTTGAGAAATCCCATGGTATTATATTGCCCACCAGGACCATAAAATCGATATACAATGGGTATGCCAACTACCATCAGAACATGATGATACACATGCAGCACGCTAATCTGTTTGTAACTCTTGCGTAGCACAATAAACACCGTATCCAGCAGATCCATAATTTTGTTGAGAAAATAGGCATAGGTAAGCAGTCGATCTGTATTTTGAAGGGGATGATCCATGGGCAATTTGGTCATGCATCTAAAGTCATAGACCTGTAGAATCAGCAGATAATAGACGCCCTGAAATTAAAGAAACAACTATTTATGGTAAGTGGGCATACAAGCCATTGAGTTGGACAGTGTTGTACGTACACAGCCAAATACTATGGCATTCATGATCACTTGAAGAAGATTGTAGACCAGCAGAGCTTTCCTCACATCGTAGGGCTGGCGATGTTCCATATACTGACGGCCCAATTTTAGCACAAAGTATAGATAAAAACCCACAATCAGAAAGGTAGGCCATGGTGGACTTAACAGGGGCAATAAACCAGGATCTAAGGAACGAATTCAAAAGAGGTTTTCTTTCGGTTTACACAAGGTTTTTGGTAGCAGTGGAGATAGCAAAACTTTACAAATCAAATCAAGTCTCCGTTTTTCGAACGACTTCAGCACACCTTAAATGTGATTGTATATTTTGCCGACCACTGCTCTAAAGGCAAATCGAATATCAAGAGATATTTGTATAAACGTATATTAAACGAACTTAGTTTACACTTTTAAGTCCTGTGGCCACATAAAGTAACCTATTAATTCCACATTAGTTTTTTTATAAACTGCATTGAATAACGATATAGAAAAACGCTACTTGAACTTGGATAAAATTTAATTAAAATTACTTATTTATGTCTACTCTTTTGTTCTATAACAATTATTTTCTTATTTCCTAATTTTATCTAATTTTTGTAATCAATTTTTATATAACAAAGTCGCGATGATATCGATAAATCCCTTAATTTAGTAAATTAGGGAACATTAAGTTCATCACCGAGAATAACAATCCGTTTAAAATGTACCTTAACTTTGCCGAAAGTCTATATAGAAAAAAAATTCGACATATCCAGACAAAAATCAATCCTAAACGATATGAAAAGTAGGTCTATTCCTGATTTCCTCAAAACTTAGAACGAACGAATGGACTTGATTACAAATTTACTTATACCGAATCTATTGAATTTGATTTTTAAGTAGAATCAGAACTTGAAATGAGCCTTTTTGGATTGATAGAAGAATTCTCGAAAGAATTCTATACGTGAGAATTTTTTAAGAGTTTTTTAAATTAAGGTTTTGTTTTTAGGCTTTTTTTTCGAGTAGCCCTACCAGAAAATGTCATTATTACAGCAAATGATTACTGAATTTGGAAAGCCTTACTAGTTTTTTAAAGATAATTTATATAGCTAAAAATCGGTCAATATAATCCAATCGTTAGAATTCAAATATCAGAAATATTTTTTTATAATTTTTTTTTTTTAACTTGGGGAAAATTGGCGAAAAAAATACATTCCATTTTTTTTGATGTTTAAGTGCGAGCTGATTAAAATCTGTCGTAAAATCGCCAATCCATATTATTTTAAGCTCAATGCTTTTTTCAAATTCGATAATCATTTGCTCAAGCTATGACATTTCCCTAAAAAAAACGGCTAAAAATTCTTTAAAAAAAATTCTTTAACAAAATTCTTACTCGTGATGTAATCATCGAAGCCAAATAACGTGTGAGAGTTTTTCTTTCTTCCAATGGACACATCTATAAGTATGCTAACTGCCGCCCTTCCTCTTACAACCCACTACCTTATTTCGTAGAAATCGGACATGACTTAAATCTTTTTAAATTTCTTCCACTTTGTCTTGATTCATTCAATTTCTTTCTAAATAACAAAGAAAAAACTTTTAATGCCTCTTCTGAAAATCAAACTCGGTACCTTGCACTAAGACAGGAATTACCGCATTGCACCATCGCACTCGCTTATAGTACATATCCAATAAGTTCCTTATATTTTTGTATTTCCTTATATTTTGTATTTTTTTTTTCTGTATCGTTATTCAATGCTTCATATAAATAAGATAGCTTATCAAATGCGTTCTGCTTTTAAAGCTCTTGAAAAGTGTTTCTATTCATATGAAGTATTGTGCCAAAAATAATATTATTTTTTTTACATGAAAAACTTATGTGGTTTTAATAAGTTTACTTAAGACTTAAAAGTGTAAACATACCTCATTTAAAACGCTTTCATCCAAATATCTCTTGAACCAGAGAACCAAACAATTGATATATAAGAAAACTTTGCTATCTTCTCTGTTCCAAAAGTTGGTTTTTTTTTTTTTTTTTTTTTTTTTGAAAACCTAATTTTACCAGCTCCTGGTCCCACAAACAGATCCAATACCTTGAAAATCATTTCAAGTACTTGGATGGGCAGTCTAATGCTACTTTGTTATATGCACAGAGGGCGTTGCATATGTTAATTTTGCGACTGCAGTTTGGGTATTGGATTAGGTTTTGATACCCTGGATAAAAGATACCAAAAGTATAAAGGGTTTGTGCAAATGTTTGTAACTGGCAAAATAAAACATCTCTGACCCTATAAAGTATATTCAGAGTCGATATAGCCATATCACTCTATGAGGTACTAGATTTGGTATGCAGGCAGATAATACTTATGTTCCCCCAAAATTTGAGCTAAAGTCATATCTCCCATATATAGGTAGGCAGATTGTTTGGACTTTCCATATATGTATGAAATAATCAGTATTATATATCAATAAAGTTATAAACAAATCGGTATTCCAACAGCCTACACAACAGCAACATAGAAAAGAAAGTGGGACAAAGAAACATAGAAAGCGAATAAACTGAGTTTTAAGCACAGAAGAGTTAACATAGACGGGGAATTTGAGACGCCGGAATAATGTGACATATAGTGCTATGTAGGAAATAAGAAATCGGCGCAGAATGTAATTTTTTTTTACATGAAAAAAAGGTGGTCATTCAAAAAAGAACTGAAAGTTTGTCAACCATAAGCTGCTGGCAGCTGAACACATACGTCAATTCACACAGCCACGAGTCAAGACTCTGAGATTGCACGTTCGCTACCATTTAACAGAGAAATTCATCAGCTGTTTGTTATCATTTTCGCTCTCTGAGTAGTTTTATGACAATGTCCGTCTTGCTCTAACCACTGTTTTTCCCTACTATAATATAAGTTAAGTATTAACAGCACTCAATTCTGAGAGCCGTCTCAATCTTTGAGTCTATTATTCATGGTCTGTGACTTCGGGGAAACACGGTGGTTAGAGTGAGACGGACATTGTCATAAAATTTTTCACGGAGCGAAAAGACCATACACCTGATTAATTTCTTTGTTAAATGGTGGCGACCGTGCAATCTTTGAGTCTATTATACAAGGTCCGTGGTAGGAATTGGCAGATACGGGGGTATATAACAGTCGGGATTGACCGCCTTTCTTACTTGTTCTAAACGTAAAAGTCTTAATTATGCACTGTTTTGGGTAAAATGTAATTCATCTAAGGCATTTGAATTTCCAATTTCGTTGTGTTTTGTTACATTTGTATGCTATATACGTATAGAAATTGTTTATCAACTGCATTAACTGTTTGTACTTACTATTGCTGGAACTTGCTCAAGGTGTCAGTATGTACTATTTTGATTATTCAGTTTAAGTCTGGGATCGAAACATACGGATCGGATCGTTACATACGGATCATCAAACTCTTTAGCCCATCGTTTAAAAAACAAAAGTTCACCCATTGATTTGTTTACTATCGATGAGATATGCAGGTTTAAACTCAATTTTGCATCTTAAAGTACTGCTAGATTATTTACTTCAGATATTCTATAAGCAGGGCACAGGTGTATACTGACTTTTGTTGTTCGGATCACACTCTTTCCGCTATAGTCGCGAGTATAGGCGAGAGCCATAAAACAATAACAACAACCAAGTTTTGTTTTCTTCTCTCTCGCTCCTTTGGCAGCGGCTGGCCGAAAACAACAACAAGTTTGATGGCGAGTGCGAGTCGACTTAGACTTTGACTTAGAAAAAAAAATAGCAGCTGAGCAAAAAAAAAATTCTTTAAAAGTATTGGTATTACTCGACGGTATACTTTGTTTGGGCACCCCTGCTCTAAAGAATTGGCATTCAATTTATAGATTACTGGAAAGGTGAAAGGTCATAAGTTTACATTTAGAGGAGTTTAAAAAAAGAGTGAAACGAGTCTAAGTAGAAGCATGTAGAAGACCTAATCAAGACACATCATGAGGTAGATATGAGAAACAAAGTTTTATGTCATCTGCATACATAAGAACCCGTGAGTTTAATTTTACCTATGGAAGATCATTTATAAAGAGAGTGAACAGCAAATGGAACAAATGACTAATTCGGGGAACACTGGAAGTGTCCTTTATATAATGAAACATGTTTCAAAAAGCCTCATGAGTGTTTAAATTGTTCTTAGTTTTCCAACTTTAATTGGTATCATTTGTATTATCTTTTCAAATCACATTTGTCAGGAACGATCGGTCCGAATACTAGTTCATATCAGAATATATATTTTTCCTTGTTTTTTCTTTTTAATCACAGTTTTTCTTAGCTTAAATCGATTACAAAACTAAGAAAATGTAGTTACTTTAATGTTGGTCGATAATATACCCAGAATTGCATACAATAATTTTTATAGCGTGTTTCCACTACTGCTGCGTCCACGTTCGAGTCGAATAATCAACTCCAGTTGCTGGAAGAGTTGATTTTGAGAACCAAACTATAACATTGCAACTTCAACACAGTTTTTGTTCTACTTCACAATTAGTTGAACAATTTGATTAAATATTTAAGTTTGAGTCTAAAATTCAATATAATTATAAAACAAATGTGCATGTATTTTATTTATTATTTAATATAAAACAATTAAATTTAACTATTTTCATATTAAATTACAAATTAAAGTGTAACAACTTCAGACTTTCATATTTAAAAAAACATAAAATAAATCAAAGTGAAAACATTGATAAATTTTAGATAATTCTTCGCATCAAAATAAAATTAATTAATCATAATCAAAATCAAAAACATGATTTGCTTCGTTCTTAATCAAGGGTAACAAGTCCATATTTTATGGGATTGCCTCTGAAACATTAAACAAAATAATTTAATGTACCAAAAGTATGTTTAAATAATAAAATCCTATAGAAAATTTCTCCTGACATTCAGTTTTATGGTCGTTACATATTTATGATTAAAATGTTTATGATTGTACTTACTTCTTTATAAAGGATATAAATGCATTTTAAATTTTGTTTTCCAACTTTCGGTTAGTCAGTTGTGTGAGGAGGTATCCATTAAGAGGATCTGCTGCTATTCTTAGTAGATGTGTGCCCTGTTTGCAGCCACTTGATGAACTAGTCGTGCTTTTTATTGTAATTGTAATTTGAAAGACTTCTTAATATGTTGCTTGTGCTTTAATTAAATCAATTCTCTGTCTCTCTTTAAAGCTTTGAATATTTAAGTATGGATACTGGAAATAATAAAAACAACGTCCACCAAGTTGTTGCTGTTCAGGAATGGCAGCATATACTTAGAATCAAATGCATATCAGCAAATCGAATTACGTCGAAACAATAAACACAAATAACCATGTGGATGATGATGATGATGATGATGATGGGCTTCCGTTGCCTAAAAATGGGCAAATGAGAATACGTAAAACTTCTGACAATTGCTTAAAAACTTAATTAAAAACTTAAAAACAAAAAAAAACAAAAAAAACAGAAGGAAAAGGGCTTAAAGCGCCTGGACGGCGTTGGAGCGGGCCATAAATCAGCACAGTAGACGTGCGGTCCAGCACTGGCCAATTAGTTAGTCCATTGAACGTTGCCTTACTCCCTGCCTCACTGATGACTGCGGCCAAAAGACGTGCGGGTAGCAGCAACAGCAGCAGCAGCAGCCACAATGAGTCTCAGTCCCTGCAGCAACACCAGCAACAGCAGCAACAGCAGCAGCAACATCAGGATGTGGATCAGCAGTCGTCGCAGGCACATGAATACCAACAGCTGCTGCAGCACCCACATCATCATCACAACTACAACAGCAGCAGCGGCAACCACCCACAGCAATACCACCAGAGACACCAGCAGCAGCAACACCAGCCACAGCATCAGCAGCAGCATCAGGCGACATTGCGCGATTGCTCTGTTAAATTGCCGCTGGATATTCTGTGAGTATTCCCAACCAAAAAGCCCGCAAATCATTTAGGGTTACGACGATAAGCAACAAGAACAAAAAAAAAAAAAAAAAAAAAAAAAGGTCAGCTCTCTCTCTCTGCTCCCTATTGAATTTGGCTTCGCTTTTGCCTTCATCTTTCAAAGGGAAGGGGATTCCCCCTTCTTGTTAATGCCAAATGGACGCACGTCTGAATGGTTTAATAAAATTTACATTTTAACAACAAAACAAATGGAAATTGCATTAACTTTAACGGGGCAATCGTCAACGTTTTCTCATTTCATTTTAATGCTTTATTTTTTTGGCTCACATTAATGATAGAACAAAAAGAAATGAAAGCAAAATTAATGTGATTTTGTTATAATGTTTATGAAGGTGGCTAATCTCACATTGAGACCTGATATCTAAAGCCATTCAAATTTTATTCGAAAGATATTTTATATATCAAGAGAGAGGCTCAGAGTGTGGAGAATAAATTTTCCGGTTGCTGGAGTTATTTTGGGCCACTGCCGCCACTTTGTCGCACAAGCAATTGCGTCGTTTTGGAGACTATAACAAAAACAGAATACAAACAGACGGCTGCTGAAATACTGAAGATAAACACCCGCTGTGTGTAGTTGGCTGCTCAACTCGAGCCTCGCCTATAAAGATTGTTTTTTCTGTTGTTGATTGTGATTGATATAATCGCACGCTTTGCTAAAGTCAGTGTAAATAACATAGTAAGTCTGCATTTTGCTCCGAAATCCAATATTTACAAAAGACGTCAATTAGAGTTGGTCGGTCGAAATGGAACGGTACGAACCCATGTTAAGCAGGCGATATTATTAAGCGAGAGGAGTGTTTAGGCTGGGATACAATTACTAGTTCAAAATACTTCGGGATGTCTGATGACTTGGAAATTTCCCTATAGAAAAATATTGGAATCTTTCCACACAAGCGGAGAATCACCAACATGGAGAGAAGACTAAATAGTTTAAGTGCTGTGATAGAGACTCTGCGCAGTATTTTAGGATGCAGCTAGTAAGATTATCTTGACCGGGTGAAAAAAAAACACTTGGGTTGAACTTGTTCATACACTTCGCACTAAATATAAGCGTTTTTTTGCTTTCGACAGTTAAGCAAACTTCATGAAGTTTCTCAAAATGCTTTTGTTGGTGGGAAAAGGGTGTGGTGAGGAAACTTGCCCCTCTACACCTCTTTTCTAGAAGCAAGAGCTGTTTAGAAAATTTCATGAAGTTGCTTCATCCTGTAAATCCTGTCTTACAAAAGCTACATAAACAAAGATTTTAGTTTTTCGTGCATGTGCCCGCGTTGAAGTTGGCGACCTTTGATGAAACTTCTCGAAAAAAACCAGTGTGTCCATAGGAATATAGAGAATGCAATTGGGTTGGCCGGAAAGTAGTAAGCGCTGATTTTATTTTATGTACCATTTTGTTCGACCACCTTTGACCTTCTTTTGAGCAGCTGCAGGATTCCATTCTCTTATAACTTCTCGTACTTATCGTCAAAAAAGTAGACCACGTGCTTTTCTTTAGCCTTATAAGGCTGAGTTCACACTGTTCGACGCATAAGACATGATAATCTAGTAGGTCCTTATGTTGTCAAGTTTTTAATGTGAATAGCTTGTCATTTGGCATAGACATAGATTATCATGTCTCATGCATGCAGTCTTAGAAACGATTGATTTGCACCATAAAGAATTTTGAAGAGATCGAAACATGTAATTATACGACGGTGCAAGGTCTGTGCCATTACTTCCGAGTTTAGCACCAATTATTTTTGACGAGTGACTAAACATGTATGCGGTCGAGCGTTGTCAGAAAAGGAAAAGGACACACTTGCGATTGGCCAATCCGGAATGTTTCTCTTTCTTGCTGACGACAGTACACATTTATATAAATATACTGCATTATCTTTAGCTGGTGAATATCGGGGTTTCCCTCTTTGTCCATGAAACAACACATTTTTCATTCACAGTTTTAAATCATTTCAAAATCTGAACGATTTCCTTACGATTAAATGAATAAATTGCAGATATTGCTACACTTAGTCGGGATTTACACCATGAAGCAAGCTTCATGAAGTTTTTTTTAAAAGACGTGGAACTTAAAGGAAATCTTTAAGACCTTCTAAGAAAACTTCACGAAGTTTGCTTCATCATGTAAATCCCATATAATTATGGTGAAACTCCTTTTAATCATTGGATACCCAAATATCGGGCATGTTTACGTATTTAAGATGTTTTAGGTGGTTTTACCATGTTTAAGCTTCTCGACAAACTCTCAGTATGAATAACGGCGGCTACATTAATTGCCTTGATTTGATTGTCATCAGCCTCCAAAGACCGCTAAGTGCGTGGTGCGTTCTTTACCACGAAATCTCTGCGTAATCCTTATACTATCTTAAAATCAAGCAGGGATTTCTATCTGTATGCTGAGAAAGAAGCTTAAATCAATTCAGATTCATGAAAATAATTAGAGTTTAAGGTCCCTAATTACAGTTTATAAATGATTCAAAATGCTTGAAACTAAATTTCGAATCATGTTTGTTTTTCAGTGTAAATTTAAGCGCTTTCTAGACTAATCATAGCTCAAATAATTGTTATTTTTGAGTTGAGTTAGGCAAAGCTATGCTTATATATTGTACAAAGCTGACATGGCAACATCAGTCCTGATTAACAGCTTTCATTCATCATTCTACATAAATAAGAACCCTTTTTTTTACAAGGATTTTAGCACAAATTCTACAATATTAAGGGAATGGCCATAAGCCAACTTTTCTGCGCGTTTTTAAGCTTAAAGGCTGTCAACTTGGATGCGTGACAGGCGACAGCTGAAACAACTGTCAAAAGGGATGGGGAGGGGAAGGGGAAGGCAGGCGACATGCATATGCGTTTATGCAGATCGCAGTCAAGTGGCAGTCGCCCGGGGGGCGTGAAACGAGGCCAGTTCCCAGTCACAGGACTGCTGCAGCTGCAGGGGAGGAGGAGGGACTAAAATGGAAAACTTATAGTAAAACATGTCGTCGTCGTCGTCGTCTTCCACGGACGGTGGAAAGGAGCCGCTCCGCGTCTGAGGTTTGCAAACGTGGCCGTCAAGTGAAGTGACTCCTGGCGGGCCTCCTCCAGTTTTAGCCATAGCGTGTCGTTACATTTAACGAGGTGTCGCATGCGGAAAGCAGATGGAACTGCCTGTTGCCACATGGCTTTCCCTTTGCTCTATGAAAATGCACTTAGCTGCTGGTCTGACTGCTGTCTCCTGTCTCCCAGTTGCGGCATGCTGCTGCTACAAATGAAGTCATCCATTAGACGAAGCCTAGTGTGCGAGTATGTGTGTGTGTGTGTGGTGAGTGTGTTTGTGTGTAATAATGCTGGCCAAGTTTTCTGCGGTCTAAGCGGAAACGTTTATAATGGAATTCGCTTAACCGCTGGCGCGGATAAAGGCCAGGCCAAGTGTCGCCGTGCTAATTTCACAAATAACACACTTAGAAAAAAAGAAGGAAAAAATGAAACTCCTGTCCGAGTTCTACCCTTTTCAAGTACGTTTCGTTCTTGGGTGAACTCTAATTGGGAGAGAAGCATTTTTACTTAAACAACAAACAAATACTTAAAGTAAGTCAACAAAATCTGGAATTGAGTACATAAGAGACTTACATTGTCTTGCCCAAAAAGTATGCCATAAAAATCGTGATTCCTTAATTCCCAACTACAATTCCCAAATTTCGGACATTTAGCTCCTTGCTCAGAGCCGACAGCTACAAGTAAGGAGCTGCGAGCCGATTGCTGGCTCCTGGCTCGATAGATGTAGCTCTCAGCTCAGAGCCGAGAGCTGAGACTCAAGAGCCGACAGCTAGCTCCCAAGCTAAAGCTCAGAGCTGAGACCTAGATTTAGAATTCAGTTCAGAGCCGATAGACGTGGCTCAAGAGCCGGAAGTCGGCTGCTAGCCGGGCCTAGGCTCCTAGCTCAGAGCCAAGAGTTACAATTAAAGAGCTGCGAGCGAGAGCTGGCTCTCGAGAGCTGTCAGCAAACACCAATTCCGAACCCTGATTTTGGTCCTATTTTATAGTATTCAAGAATGTATCAGGAATGCAGATGAGAAGTATCATAAATAAAAATAATTGTTACCCTAGAGAAAGACTATGGCTAGAGCGAGACGGATATAGTCAAAAAAGATCTTCGCGAACAGAAATGACAGCGAACAGCTGACTAGTTCTATGTGAAAAGGTAGGCACACAAAAAAAAATCCGAGATACTTTAATGAAAATCAATCCTAAACGATGTCAGAAGTAGGTAGATACCTAAATTTCCCAAACCAAGTACGAAAGGATTGACTTGAGTACAAATTTAACAATTCCCAAAATCTTTGACCTGTTTTTAAGTAGGATCCGAACTTGAAATGAGCCGTTTCGGATTGACACAAGAATTATGGGGTTGCTTAGAGTTTTTCTTACTTGAAACTTCCATCCGAAGTACGAATTTACCAATCCCTCAATTCTTTGACTTGTTTTTAAGTAAAATCCGAACTTGAAATGAGCCGAAACCGTTGGAAACTGCGTTCGGCAATCTTCTGTGTGGTGTAATGCATCATCAAATAAAATGACCAGGGAAAATTAACTAGATCTTGAGAAAGCATTGGCCGTGTTCAGCAGAAAGATGGAACGCTAAGCATGTATCAGAAAAAAATGATAGATCAAAAAGTTTCTGCTGAACGAAGTGCTACATTTTTGGCAAACGCCTTTAGAATAAAATCATAATACGGAACTACGTAGCTTTTTTAATGGCGCTGCAGACTCGATAGCATTCTGTGGTACACTGGAAATTGGATAGAAATTGGCCAAATGAAGTTTAATTATATTTGATTATTTTTTATAATAATTTACAGCAGACTGAAAAGCTCATAATTGCAATCAGTGCGCAAGATACGGCTAATGCTATCGATAACACGCCTATCGATATGCAATTACAGCTGGTGGTATCAGTATCACTTCAAAGGAGCGTACTATTTCTTTGATACATGCTCCGCTATCATGATACCTCAAGTTGGCTATCATGATACCGGATCAGTCGCGGTCAGCAGAAAGATCATTTAAATTTTATGATTGATCAGGGAGCAAGTTTTTCTGCTGAACGCGGTCATTGACTTTTATACATAATTTTTTTGGTGTAACTTCAGTTAGCACACAAAATCATAAAATTTTGAGATTTTACCTATGATTGTATGAGTTATGACGAATTTCTGGAACTAGTTCAAATGAACTTTGGTTTAAAAATGAACTAGTTCGTAAAATAAACTTTAGTTCAAAAATGAACAATAGATCAAAAGTGAATAGTTGATCAACAAATGAACTAATGAACTAGCTTATCAAAAATGAACTAGTTCATAAAATAAAATTTAGTTCAAAAATGAACCATAGTTCAAAAGTGAATAGTTGATGAAAAAATTAACTAATGAACTAGCTCATTAAAATTAACTAGATTCTCCAACTCTAGTATGTAAAAAACATTGAGGAATTCTTCCAAATTTGTTTATACACAAAAATAGAGTCCCCCAAGCAGCTCATCTATCACCTTTAAAAGTCACCCACTCATCTTCACTCGCTATTCTGCTGTGGTTGGGCTTATCCAAATTTCAATCAAACTTGATCTGCGTATGGTATACACCTACTTACATGCAAAAATAGTGGCTCTTACTCTTATAGTCTCTTAAAACGACGCGTTCATACAGATATGGCTAAATCGTCTCCTATTGATGCAGATCAAAATTATATATATTTAATAGGGTCGAAAATGTTTTCTTCTGCTTGTTACACAACTTCAGGATACACTTTTTATCCATTTTGAATGGGTACAGGGGTATAAAAACACAATTTTTATAAGCGAGGCTCGAGTCGAGCACAGTGTGTGTTTGTTTTTATATTTTTGGAGTCGTCGGTCGCGCACACTGCACCCTCTGCTAGTGCGTTAAGCTGCTTCCGGTAATGCATACATTTTGTTTTTGTTACTCACTCCAAAGCGAAGCCATGAGAATGGCAAATGGGAGCCAAAAAAATCCTTGATTTTTTTTCTGAGTGCAAAAGTCAGTCAGTCAGTCGCAGAACTCGAAAGGGCAAACTAATTAGTTACGGCCTCAGCATTGAGAAGGCGTTCATTAATTTAATTGCAGTGAATCCTGTACTAATCTATTTTTATTTCCTCCACTTTCAGATGGCTACCCAAATCGGCCATGCGTCCGGTGGGTCCCGATACATCGCACACGGACTGCATACTTGTCGTGGGCGTCTCCCGTCCAAAATTGGCCGTTGTCTTTCTCACGGTCATGCTGATCTCTTTGTTCCTTACCTTTCATGTGCTATATGACAGTGCCGTGTATAACATACAGGCCGCTCAGGCGGTGCACGAGAGACATCGCCTCTCCTTGGCGGCCTCAGCCTCAGCCTTGGCCACCTCCTCCTCCTCGTCGTCGTCGTCATCTGCTTCCGCCTTCTACTCCTCATCGAATCGTTTGCCCGTATTTGTTAAGCCGGTGACCAGTTCGAATCAGTTAAGCCATCCCATGGTCTTTCCCTCGAGTCGTGTGCATTTTCCCAAAACAAGTCGTCGTCTGCCTCAGGTAAGTAAATGAAAAGTTGTCACACTAATTGCAGCAATTGACGTTCCATTTCCGTCTCCGTCTCCTCACACAGGCCCTCATAATTGGTGTACGAAAGTGTGGCACAAGGGCCCTGCTGGAGATGCTGTATCTGCATCCGCGCATACAGAAGGCGGGCGGGGAAGTGCACTTTTTTGATCGGGACGAGAACTATCTAAAGGGTCTGGAATGGTATCGCAAAAAGATGCCCCATTCGTTTCGTGGCCAAATAACTATAGAGAAAAGTCCCAGCTACTTTGTGTCGCCGGAGGTGAGTGTGTCCCCTTTTCTCCTTTGAGGTCTAATTGCCAATTAGGCTGCACCTGGCCCGTCCGTAATTATTAATTAACTGTCGGGCTGTCTGCTGCTTCTATCTGCATCTATCAAATTAAACTGAAACGCCTGGGCCATGTCCCATCCAATTTCCGTGTCCATGTCCGTACGAAAATTTTTGGCGGAAATGTTTGCAAATTCATTTGACAAACGGCGTCATCTAACACCCAAGTGGATCAGTTGTTGGTTTTTTGTTTTTTTTGTTGGGTTTGATACCCTGTAACAAGGCAACCAAGGGTATAATGAGTTTGTGTAATTTTTGTAACAGGCAGAGGGAAACATTTACTTCACTAGAAAGTATATATTTATTTAGTCAAGGGTCTTTAAAGTACAGTTGTGCCGAATTTCGTGAACTAGTTCAAATGAACTAGTCTTTAAAATGAACTAATGAACAAGATCTTAGGGTTTGAACCATAGTTAATTTTTTTAACTATTCAGTTTTTGATCTAGTTATTTTTTGTTAACTATTTTTGTATTTGAACTAGTTCATTATTTGAACAAGTTATTTTTTGAACCAGTTCATTTTTTCACTATAGATTAATTTAACCCACAGTTCATTTGGAAGTAAAAAAAAACTATACAAAAAATGAACTATAGTTTATATTTCGTGAACTGGTTTTAATAAACTAGTCTTAAAATACACTAATGAACAAGATCTTCGTGTTAAAATCATAGTCCTTTTTTTAAACTATTCTATTCTAGGCTTTGACCTATAGTTAATTTTATTTAACTGAGTTCATTTCGAACTAGTTAATTTTTTAACTAGTTCATTTCGAACGAGTCCATTTTTTAACTAGTTTATTTTTAAAACTAGTTCATTTTGAACTATATCAGTATATTTCATTATTATATATACTTAGTCAGGGGTCTATATAGTAAAATTGTGCCGAATTTCGTGAACTAGTTCAAATGAAGTATTCTTTAAAATGAACTAATGAATAAGATCTTAGCGTTTGAACCATTTTTCATTTTTTAACTATTCAGATTTTGACTTTAATTTTTTTGAACTATAGTTCATTTCGAACTAGTTCATTTTGAACTATTTCATTATTTTATATACTCAATCAGGGGTCTTTATAGTAAAGTTGTGCCGAATTTCTGAACTAGTTAAAATGAAGAAGTCTTTAAAATGAACTAATCAATAAAATCTTAGCGTTTGAACCATAGTTCATTTTTTAACTTTTCAAATTTTTGATCTAGTTATTTTTTTTTTAACTAAAGTTCAGAACTATTAAATTTTTTGAACTAGTTTATTTTTAAAACTGGTTCATTTTGAACTATTTCAATATTTGAACTAGTTCATTATTTGGACAAGTTCTTTTTTGAACTAGTTCATTTTTTGAACTAAAGATAATTTAAACCCACAGTTCATATGGAAGTGCAAAAAGAACCATTCAAAAATGAACTATAGTTTTTAAAATAAACTTAAGTTCAAAAACGAACTAGTTCATAAAATGAACCATAGTATAAAAGAGAATAGTTCATTAAAAAATGAGCTAATGAACTAGGCCATATTTATTTAACGCCTTAAGTTTATAAATACTAAAAAAAACTCAATAAAATCGGACAAAAGTTCAAAAGCGACAGCTACGCGACCAGCTTAAGCAATTCACCTAAACCGTATGCAAGCAAATAAAAGAAAACACTCAAACAAGCGTGCAAGGTATTTTTTAGTCGAGGCACTCCCACTTGTGTGTTTTTTTGTTTTTCCCCGACTATTTGCTGTTGCCCGCAGAGTGTACCCAAAAATTGATGCAATTTGTGCCGCTTGGAGCCGGAAGTTGCATGTGTCACACACAGGGCAAGGCATTATTTTATCCAGTTCGCTTTCAATTTTAACTGCCCGCCTGCCTTTGCCGCATTGCTTCACATTTCAATTTGTTAGTGCACCTCTGCAGTTACCCGGGATAAATCTTCATTAATGTCGTTATGAATATTTATTGACACACGTCCGTCTGGCCCCGACGGCCGACAGCCGGAGACGGCGCAAAGAAGCAGCGATACGTGCGGCTTTTCGTATTTAAATTTCACCAACTACGCGATTGTGTCAATTTAATGTGCCTCAGTGCCTTGAGTTTCGAAATTAGCTATAAATAATGCAGTTCCCCTTGGGTGTGCTTTGGCCCTGGACCCCGGACCCCAAGAGCTTCACTTGGCCCGGCCCATCTAATTTCCGTGTATTCATGTTGACATTATTTTGTGTTTTTTCTTCTTCTTTCTTTTTGCTGGTTGCATTTTTCAAGCATATAAATTATGAAAATACAAACTTAAAAGGAAACGAAGTTAAAACGAAAAATGTTTCATCAAGATGAAAAGTTGTGAACGCGCGCGCTTGGCAACTTTTTTTGAACTTGTTGCATCTTTTGGGGTCTCTCTCATTGAAATTGATTAACTTTATTTACTCGGCTCGTTTCGCCCATTTGCACGGCTATTTATACTTACATACAACGTGGCAAATTCAAGGACTCTGAAACCCAGTCAATATATATATATATATAAACAGTAGCGGGTGACTGTGGGGAGGGGGGGCGGAACATTGTAAGGCAATATTTACCAGTTTAATTAAATTGTTCACAGAACACTTGCTGCGATAGTGCAGCAACGACACTGCGAAGCAAAGTTGAGGAACATTTTTTTTGTTATGATTTATTAGGAGGGCATTTAAAGTGGGGTGTATATATTTTTTATTTATATGTATAGGATGGCTAATGGCCAATGAATGATGCTAATTAATAAAGAACCTTAAAGAAACTTTTTTAAATTCATAAAAAATTGTATTTAAAACCAAGAAAGTGACTAATTAAAATAGAAAAAAGTATTACGTTATTTTTTGGTAGCAGCATTCATCAGCCACCCTAAATCAGGAATTTTTGTGCCGAAATGTGAAACAATATTCAATATGTTCTGTTCCATGGCCTTGAAAGAGGGGCTGGTTGAAACTGCATGGAAGCTTCTAAATTACCATTTTTAAATAATTTACTGAAAACCTTTGTTCGGTACAGTGAAGTAACTCAATTATTTTAAAGGTTCGGTTCATGGTTCTACGGTATTCGTTTTAGAAACGTTTGCAGCTTTGATAAATATACAAAAATAAATATAGTACATTTTAAATTTTATCAAAATGCTTGGAAACATTTCTCTATATTTTCTTGATTTCTGTTTCAATTTATTAGCACTTTTTCAGTATTTTTCTGGGCTGCAAACCCTCCTTAAAATCAGGAACGGTTCACTTCCGGTTTTGAGTCCCGCAAAACAGTTTTGGGTTAGGGTTTATGGAGCGGGTTCAGAAGGTTGCTGAACCCATGTTCAGAATTCAGAACAACCATAATTAAGATTAAATTCAACATTTTATTCATATTTGAGTATTCGGAGTGTTAATATCCATCATATATTTTTGCGATTTTTCCTTCACGTAACGCACGATTCACGAAATGAAAATCTCTTTACGCACACAATTTTTTTGAGCGTTTTACGCATGTCGACGATTAAAAGTGGAGTCACGAATGAGTCCATAATTCTATAATGGGTTTCATGGGCTTACTGTGCCTTTTCTATGTAACAGCTGCGAGCATCGGTTTCACGAAATCAAAAGCAAATCAGTACGAGGAATAATATTTGTAATCAAATATAATAGAAAACAATTCGTGTATACTGACTTTTGTATTTATAGACATTTTGTAGATTGGATGCAGCAGTTTACAGATTTTACTCTCCTTCTGACAATGAGCGAATGAATCGCGACTAGTTACAGACGAGAGAAATATAGACAAGGCCGACTTGCTCCGCTGATGTATACAAAATTTCTTCCCTATGCTTCAATACTTTCTGAGATATTCCATTGATCACCTTTTCCTGGATTACATTTACAAAATGGATGAAACAATGATTTAAATAATTTGCAATTTTTAACTTGATTGGATAAAAATTACATTCTACTTTTCTCTGTACACATATAAAAGAGTTTGTGCTAACAGACTGACGGGGTTTTGGAAAATTCCATCCCGAAAGGTGGAAAAATGCCTGAAATATGAGGAATTTAATCCCATCGTATTCCCACTCATTTTGTAAGCAAATTATGCTAAAGAATTGGACACATATGTATATTCTCGATTTCGAAAAATTCGGGCACAAGCAAAATTCACTGAAAATTTTGAATGGAAATAATTATTTTATATTCGACTGAATGAAAACTCGGTTTGTGAGCAAATTATGCAAAATAATTAAATATGTTGGAAAATCCACCTTTAAGGTCGGAAAATAAAGACGGGGTTAAGCTCATGGGAATAAAATAAAAGGGAATACAAATCTTCAATTTGGGATAATCCACCACAAGGTCGAAAAATGGAATAAAGGAGTGGGTTCTAGGCCAAACGTTATTTTTTTAACAGATATACATATATTCGAATTCGGTTTTTAAAATGAAAGAAAAAAGCGGCTTGAATTAATTTTAATTTTTCGAGAAAACTTTGTGAGATATTTGTGCTTCACGTAACGGACGATTTTACACAAAATAAAAATCTTGAATGCTCGATTTCACGGTCACAAATTTCTTAAAGAAGATTCAAGTCAAATCGGGCGATGATCTCATCATTCGCACGAATTCAATGAAATTCACGAATGTTCACGGTCACGATAAACCAGCAAGCACGTTATTTTGATGTGGAATTTTTCTCTGAGTGTCGCCAAACGTTATTTTGTTGAAAGCTGCTGACGAGCATATTCATTAACATCTAAAGCAAATCCGTTTTAGGAATAATATTATTAATAAATAGAGTAGAAAAAAAGGTGCGTGAATACTTTTCATGCACGTAACGCACGATTAACGAAATAAAAATCTATCTACGCGCACGAATCTCGCACGGATCACGGATGCACACGCACGAAAGGATATGTTTTCTAACGATTACGTCTTGAAACGTCGTGACACACCGTGACATGTTTGTAAGGTCAATGGACAAATTAAACAAAAAAAAATGAATATCTTATTTCGGAAAATCCACCCCCAAGGTCATAGGTGCGGAGTTTTTAAGTAAAACCTTGTGTTTTAAGCCGATGTATGTTTAATTTGGTTTTATAAAAAAAATAAATTTAAATAAAAATATTTCCCATTTTATGAACGATAAGATAAAACTACCCCAGGTCGCAGAAGTCTAAAAGTCTAAAATTGTTCTCATTCGATCGATTTGCGGGCTTTTAAGGCGGCTATACTGATGGGTATTATTATGGTCTTAATATAAACTGTAAGAACAAATTTTATTCCTTGGACTATTCCAAAATAAGTTCCTAGTGAGCTTTTAATGCCACAAATGGATCTCAAGGTCTTAAATTCAGGGCTATAGATATTACCGTTTAGCCTGGGCGTAGATGATTCAGTCAGTCGGGCAAAATCAGAAATCTTCGTATATACAGAAAAAGATTCTATCCCCGTTGACTAGTGTAATAGGCTCTGCTCCCTCAGCTTGAGCATAAACTGTGTGTTTGCAGGTTGAGTGCCTGGCCACATAAATTCATTAACCACCAACAATGCTGGAATTTCAGCCCGCCTTGTCATAACTTTAGATTTAAAAAGGATTTCACTACAATAACTAACGGTGACTCTTTGTTAACTTGAACTCTCTCCGCCTCCGCCTCCGCCTCCTGCAGGTGCCGGAACGTGTACGGGCCATGAATGCCAGCATCAAGCTGCTGCTGATTGTGCGTGAACCAGTGACCAGAGCCATTTCGGACTACACACAGTTGCGTAGTCATGCGGCAACAGCCATACTGCCGCTGGCGGAGAGTTCTGGTAATGGAGCAACACCCAAGATGCCAACGCAATCCCTGCTCTATGCCAAACTGCGTGCAGCTCACAGCTATGACAATGCATTGGGTAGCGGAGCTGGAGCCAAGGAGACAAAGCTGAATGCACGAAGGGGAACGACAACAACAACCATGCCCACACCAAGCGCCGCCCAAATGGCAGCCAAGTAAGTAAAGGGGGAGGGGAATGAGATGACATGCAAATGAAATGCAAACTGCAAATGAAAGTTGGCCAAAAAAATCCGTTGCTGATGAGGGAAAGTTCAGTCTTGTGGCATCACTTGTTGACAGAGGGCGGCCAATTCAATTATATCTTTACTTTGCCTTCTTTTTTTTAGATCCTTTGAAGAGCTAGCCATATTTCCCAATGGCACCGTAAACGAGGCATATCGCCCACTCAGCATATCCATGTATCATGTACATTTACATCGCTGGCTGGAGGCATTTCCACGCGAACAATTATTGGTGGTAAATGGAGATCGCCTGATAGAGGATCCTGTGTCGCAATTGAAGCGCATTGAAGCGTTTTTGGGTGAGTTAAAAAGGGTTGATTAATAAGGATAATAAATAATTATATTTTTCCAGGCATTGAGCATCGTGTGCGTAGCGAACACTTCTATTTCAATGAGACCAAAGGCTTCTACTGTCTACGCTATGATAATGGCGATCGCTGTCTGCGCGAGACCAAGGGACGCAAACATCCCCATGTGGATCCCGTGGTGGTCTCCAGATTGCGTAAGTTCTTTTCCGAATATAATCAACGCTTCTATGAGCTAATAGGCGAAGATCTAGGCTGGCCGGAGGAGTAAGCTGAACGAGCTGAAATTGAGAAACATGGACTGAAGTTTAAAACCATTTAAAACTGGTGCAATCCATTTTTGTTTTTATTTCCGTTTCTGTTGATATTTTCCTGTCTGAAGTGCAGGGTAAATACATTCAGCCAGCGGTCAATCAGTTGGGACTGTGCGGACTGTGCATTTAATTACAAAACAGAACAAACATTTCGGTCAGGCAGAAAACTGAGTTTAAAAAAAAAAAAAAGCATAGCACAGATTTCAGGGCATTGCGCAATATTTCTGCCTGACAGTTCAATTATGCGAAACTTTTACTCGCAGCGCGTATTGAAAAACAGAAACAGAAATAAAAATGAAAATGCATTTTTGTGTGCACGAGGCCATGAAAATGTTGGGTGGAAAAATAAAAAGCAATATCTACATGGATGTTCGAAGGTTACTCATTGGAGTACTTGAGTCTCTCACTCTCTCTTTTGCCATGTGTGTGTGTGTGTGTGTGTGTGTGTCAGAGAGCATAAAAATTAATTAAGCAACTAAATGTGATTTTATAGCCCGTAAGTGAAGAACAAATTGAAATTAATTGCAATTGAGTTTGGGGTAAATGAAAGAGAGAGAAAGAGAGAGAGAGAGAGTGTGAGAGGCAACTAACTGTATTTAGACTTAAAAGTCGGCTGAATTAAATGTGTGCATAAAACTAAACATATCATACAAGATTTAAACCCAAACCTACTATTAATACATATCAAAAGAAATGCGAAAAAAAAACCAACCATGAAATCGAAACATATCAGCCTGCAATCAGCGGCACAAACCACAGTATATACAAAAATATATACATATATTATCTATACAACTAAATGTTATATATATACAAAGCAACAAAAAAAGATACTCGATATCTTTAGTACCATTTTGTTATTCACTTTTCGTTATTACCTAGTTTTGTTATACTTCTAGGCGCATCACCGTCGTCTTAGACAAACTAACTAGTTGCATAATATAATAACTTGTATATGTATATCTAGATTAATGCTGCACTGCCTAATCTTAAATTATATATAAAAAGAAGAATATTTTGCACCAAATGTAAGATTTATTACAAATAGTTTTTTAATACATTTTTAGCCACAATTATTTTGTATTCCTAAACGAAAGAGAGTAAAGCATAAGGGCAAGGCCATTTAACTATACCAAAACATATCAAACATAACATACAAAACATATATACATACACTATTTGTCAGTTGGATTTGAAAGTATTGCCTGAATTTAGAAATATTTTAGATTTGTGGTCAAATACGGTTCAGAAACCTAATCTGCTTGTGAACCTGTTCTTTTTACTTACGCAAAAGCGAACCGATATGAAACCCTTTAAAGAAAACGTTCCGATACGGTATATTTTTGCCATTGTTGAATGGGGGTAAAGCCCTTACCTAATCTTAAAATATTTTTTATATTTCGAAATTTATTACCTAAAAATTTACTTAAGTTTTAGCAGTTCTTACGACACAGCTCCTACTTGTGTAAAACGACTCTTTTATACTTTCAAAAATAAGTTTATCCCCTTGAGACTCAATATCGGTAATAATCAAGACTGCAAAATCGTTAAAGAACCGATTCACTTATAACCGTTTAGTTAAAAATTTTTTTTTGTATAGTATCGAAAATTATAGTTTAATGAACTTCTCAATTTGATCGTGAACTAAACTTTTACATTTTGAAAACAGATTCGGTTCAAAAATTTAACTTAAATCTTTTTCTTTAGGACTTTAACTTAGCGTTCTTTTTGTATGGAAAACTTAAAGTCATACTGCCGCCCCTTTACTAACGTGGGGGTAAAAAAAAGTATTTTTGTAATTGGCATTTTTCTTTAAAAAAAAAATTTCAAACTTTCAAATGTTACTTTGATTTACTACCAGAACTGTTTTCATTATTTTTACACAATTCCAAAAGAGCAACTCTGATTAGAACTCTACCTATAGTTTGGGAAAAATTGGTTATGATAAAAAAAAAAAAAACTGGGATTCGAATCATCGTCTACCATATAAAAAAAAAGCGAAGTTTGTTGTTTAGGAAAAAAAAGAAAAAATTAAATGAGAGGTCGGGCCAGAACCGTCGATGGTCAACATGGATTCAGAAATTGAGACGCAGTTTCAGCAACTTAAAATCACATTTGCAAGAACATTCCTCGATTTTGAATTAGTATTTTTTAAAGTAATTTAATAAATATATAACAAAAAGAATCCTTTAAGAGGGCGGCCTCTGTGATTTTCCATTTTTGCATTAAAAAGCAGGCTCTAAGGAACATAAATAATTTCAACGTCAAAATAACACAATACAACAAAACTCAACTTTAGTAAATTTGAGCCTAAAATTGATAAAAGTGTTAATTTTGACCATTTTATGTCATATTTTTGGGCAACCAATACCTTTGTTTTAGCTCTCTTTGATATTATGGTAAAGTACTTATCCTTAGCTTCAACATGAATGATCCCAAACAATTCTGAGGTTTTTCTTAACGAAGATACACCATTTTGAATACGTGTGTTAGAAATAACATAATGTTCGATTTAATTTTTAAATCGGTGCAACATTTAGTTATAGAAAATAGTATTTGAAATTACCATATTCCAATTCCCATTAGAAATTTGATCCAGCCCCGTCCGTCTCGAAACAAAAAATGTTCTCTCCAGTGAAGAGATTTTTAAAAAGTCCCCAAAAAAAAAAATTGGTTTTATTATTTTTTAAAACGTTAAAAAAATTTTTTATTTTTTTTTTATTTTATTTAATTTTTCTATAGATACATTTTTGCTTATGCCCATATGACACTTATTTACTTGCTCACTGACTGAAAATTTAGAAGAGTACAGGAGTAGAAAAAATCA
The DNA here is from genome assembly GCA_018904225.1 of Lordiphosa mommai. Lineage (NCBI taxonomy): Eukaryota > Metazoa > Arthropoda > Insecta > Diptera > Drosophilidae > Lordiphosa > Lordiphosa mommai. Next base: position 25,756 of record JAEIFT010000370.1, on the reverse strand, counting down.
TGCAGTTGAAAAGAAAGATATGAAATGTTATAAATTAACTTCAAGCAGTGAACTGCTTGGATTTATTGTGACTGCTTGTAAATTTTGTGAAAAATTGCATAATTTTAATACAATTTCTTTAACTTCACAGGCTGAACATAAATACAAGCAGCTTATTATGTAATTGTATACTCGGGTTGTGTTAAGTAAATAAGGAAAAGAGTTGCAAAAGGGATTACGTTATGATAAGCTTCCTAATTAAATTTTAAATGTCAACAGCATAAGAAAAGCGTCAAGACAAAAATAAGAAATATTTTTAACTAAACTTCAATTGCCATTTCCTATCAGTTCAACCATTTGATAAAACTTGCTTGGACGAACCCAAGGTTCGAACCAAAACCTTAACACAAAATCCTTCAACGTCTAATTTCTATAAGATAAGGTTCATTGGTAAATTTGGGTTTTGACCCGCGAACCTGACCTCTTTTAAAATTATTTGGGTTTGCAGACCTGCTCATGACTGCATAACCATGATTGGGATAATACTAAATAGCTGACCAATGGTTAAGAATATAAAAATACCAGGGCTGCAAACCTTCGGAATTTTGGAAAAGGTTCGGTTCGATTCGAACCAGTGAGGAATCTTTGGGTTCGGTTCACGGACCGGTTCCTGGATCCCTCTGAACCCTAGGTTTGGGTTCGAACCTCAATTCACTTTAAAAAATAATATCAATCTTTTATTCTCGACTAATTTATAAGATTCAATTAGTTTGATCATCTATTATTATATAATATAATATAGGCAACCTTGCCTTGTTTAAGGTAATTCAAGTCCCGGACTTCGGATTAAAATTTCAAGAAATTTCATAAAATCTGAATCCACCATCAACTGACATTTGTTGGGATTGATTTTAGTCCGGATATCTTTTTTCATCTGTGTAGTCATTCTGGAACTGTTATTTTCTACTAATTCTTACATTATTAGAAACGGATTTTAGTGTTGAAAATGCTCGTATAACCAAGTTAGAAGAATATTTTTAAAAGACCTTTCCAAATAATTACATTATTCGATGTATATTCTCTTGGACAATTTTCGAAAGAATCTATAACTTCATTGCTTTCTATTGATCTTATAAACTTCCCTTCTTTACAGTCAGTCGTAGAGTCATTTAAAGATAAAATTTTAAATAAACAAATCAAGAATATCCTCCGGCTGAAAAATTACTTAATATTGTGAACCGAACCTTTTTTTGAATAAGTGGTTCGGTTCGGCTTCAGTTGAAAAAAGTTATTGTCGTTGAATTTAAAAAAACGAACCGAACGGTTAGGTAGAGTTATTGAAAATACAGATAAAAATGTTTTAGCAAAATCTTTCAGTGTTGTCTGGCGAATCATTAAATCATTAAATCGGGGGGAAAAATAAATAGTTTCTAAGGCATACCATTTCCAAGTGGCGAGTAGTGTATCATCCAACACAGTTTAACTAAAGTTAGTTATTACATTTAAATTTCGTGTACTTTCGAAACTCTAATTGTTACCTACAACAACAACAACAAAAAATCATGCATATCAACTCAATGTGAACAATTTAACTTAGGCTAATTAATTAACTCGTATGTATTCATATCCAGACCCAACGTTGCAAACCATATTTGATTTGAAATGACTTCTACTTAGTTACTAAGGGATCTTCAGCACAGAACTTGCATAAATAGCTATTAGGATACCTTAGTTTAACAGTTAATACCAAAAAAAAAAATGCTGATCTCCCCACAATGAACCGAAGCAAACCAAAACAAAAAACCAAAGCAATATCAAATTACAAAACAAAGACTGAAGGTCCTCCGCAAAATGTTTTATCAATTGTTTTTCATTTCGAAAACCAAAACAAATATCATATACATATCAAGGTGTAAACAAAGGCATGAGAGACAACGAACGTTTTTAATTTGTTATATTTTTATACAGAAATGCGATAGCCGAAACCAAAAAAAAAAAAAAAAAAAAATGGAAACCTTGCTAAATTAGTCAAATATTTCAAATACATGTACTATATATCGTATATATATATATATATAAAACTGTGTGTAGTTACATTTTGTCCTTGAACTACGCGCCAATGCATATCAACCAAGTTTAACTCAACTCTAACTCCTCCATTATTGATATTGATGTATTGTCTATGTAAAACTTGAAAACCAAAAACAAAAACAAAAACAACAACAACTATAATGTACCTAACGAAAAGCAAAATCTATTTCTTTAACTCTCAAAAACTCTTGTAACTTATTCAAACTTTCAATGTACATACAAAAAAAAAAAAAAAGATACCAAATTGATACACAAAAATTGTATGAAAACCAAAATCAACATTTTAAGCTATGAAACATTTTACCGCATGCAATGAATAAATGTATCAAAAAATAAAAACCAAATCACAATTTCAAGGGTTAAGGTTAGTGGGTACATCAACCAGCAGCAGCAAAAGCTTTTACCGGGAAAAGCTCAACATTAGCTTTGCATATACAAATACTTGTATCTAACACTTAAATACTAGAGAACGAATCAGTTGCTATTTGGAACTTCTAAGCAGCGGTAGACAAAGCGAGCAAACGGATTAATTTAAAAAAAAAATTTAAATTTCCATAAATATGTGGAATTCTAGTATACGCAAATCTTCACGCTTGGGAAGCGTTAATCAGCTGTTTATTGTCTTAGATAGAAAGCTCTCTTTAGGTGGCATACTCAGTCAGCAGGTAAGTAAGCTAATAATTTTAAGAGAGAGAACTTGCGTTGTTTACAAACAATAATAATAATAAGGTGTCCAATTTGCTTCTCTCTCTCTCAACAGACCCACTTGGAACTGATAGAGAAAACATCCACACGCAATGATGACAAATGGCAGCAGGCAAAGCCTTATACATCAGTTCCGGGACCCAGCAGCTGGCGCTTACTATCCTTCTTCCTGCCGGGAGGTAAGTTTAAATATTACTTTAAATCTTAAATTTTTACTTTAAAACAAGAATTTCATGTTTTAATTTTATGCTTAAAAGTAGGCAACCATAAAATAAACTTAAAAAATCGTAGCTCTAAAGTAGGCAACCAAAAATGCGCATTTGGAATGCTCTAATCGACCTCTTCAGTTCGTAACTGATTTAAGCTTTTTCCCCAAATGAAAGTTTTAGACCGGCTTTACACGACCCAATTTCCTTCATTAAGTTCTTTATAAAGCTTTTGTTTTTATGTAAGGGGTGAAGAGGGGCAGCCCAATTTTGGCAAAGCAGAAAAAGTTTTTCGATATTTCTCCTTTGTTTTGTTCCGATTGATCTGATGAAGCGTTGATTTGTGGGCTATATTCTTAACGATAACCGTAGAGGCAAGATAAAATAGAACTTCTGCGAAGCAAACTTTGTTAGTTTTGAAGATGTTTCAAAATGATATCGAAGAGAGCTTCATAGAGCAAACGTCGATGGAGCAAACTTCATGAAGTTTCTCAGAAAGCTTTTGTAGGTGGGAAAGGGGTGTGGTGGGGAAGCTTGCCTCTATACACCTCATGAACTTCAACTTCATGAAGTTTGCTTCATCGTGTAAATGCGGTCTGAGTCCGTGATGACACGATTAAGCAAACTTCATGAAGTTTTTTAAAAATCTTTTGATTGTAAAAAAAGAGTTGTAGAGGGTCAAGCGACAACGCCTAACGTCCTTCCTATAAACAAGATCTTTTTGAAAAACTTCATGAGCTTTGTTTTATTGTGAAATTCCCATCTTTGTAATGGTTTTCAAATTTACGTGCTTTTTGAGTAAAAAATTCTAACTACTTTTAGGCTGCTTCTAAATATCTATCCTTGTGTCTACCATGACCCGCGTTTGATTTTATACGCGGCCTAAAATTAGGCAACATACGTTTTCTCAAAAAGCACCTAAATTCGAAAACTAGGAAGATAAGAAAACGGCCTTTAGATATCTGAAATACACAGTAGAGTTGCGCTTACACTTTGTTCAGTAGCTCTCATCCACTATGGTTTTTTCGTTGTTAGGTGTTTTCAAACCGGTTTTCGGACCAAATTTGCTCTCTAAATAAGAAAACTTTTGTGGAAGTGGATTTGAGAACATGACTGTATGTTTCGTGAATTATAACTTTTGCAATGCGAAAAGTTGCAGAAAAGTTTAAATGCAAATTTATTAACAAAAGTGAGCAGATTTATGAGTAGTTAACACGTCTTGCCCCAACTTGCCCCGTTTTGAAAAAAAATTGCATTAAATATATTGTCAGCTACATTAAATAGTTGTCCAAACTTAACCTTATTTTATATGTCGTATTCAGAACTTTTAATACAAGCACAAATTGAAATTTAGTTTAGTAAAATAAAAGCCAACAAAATTGGTGCTAATTGGCCAATTGGTCATATGGCAGCTATACGAAATAGTGTCGTTTAACCTTAAAAAATTTTTTTTTTAGAGATTTTTTTGCATTATTACTATAGCTTGGATATTCCCCTTTCATCCTCTTCAAACCATTTCCAAAAATTCAAAATAGTTTAGCAGATATAGCCTTTTTAGTGGAACAATGTTGCTCAAAACTTAAAGCGCGTTTTTCTCGAAACCACGTTTTTTGACCTGGTAACCATTATTGCGATAGTTCTACTTAACCGATTTTGATCAGCCATGTTGCAATCGACGCAGAATTGATGTAATTCTCGCCCGTATCCCTCAATCCAGAGGAAAAACTTTTTTTACTATTTTTTTTACACAAAACTACAAAAAAAATCTTAAAAATTTGAATTTTTTTAAATGGACGCCAATTTGTCAAAAAAATTTGAAAAATATGATTGAGGTAGGCCAGAATTACATCAATTCTGATCATAACCTCATTTACCTTTTTCAGTTCGATAGCCTGGAGTCCTGGAATCATGGCTACCACCTTTACACCTTTTTTTGGAGACCTAAATTGGCAGGCCGATAACTTTTTGAACAGTGAAATCTAAACAAAGAAAGTAAGTCGGGATTTACACGATGAAGCAAACTTCATGAAGTTTTCTGAGTAGGCGAGAAATTTAGGGGAATTCTTTCAGACCTATTAAACGAATAGTTTAGAAATACATTGAAATCTCTCGCCTACTAAGAAATCTTCATGAAGTTTGCTTCATCGTGTAAATCTCGACTTACTTTCTTTATTTAGATTTCACTGACTGATATTTAAATTTTAAAAAATCTGGCAGAAGATACTTCAAGCAACGAAAATTGCATTCAGTTCTTAAAATAATTTTTATGAATTTAAAAAAAGGTTTTTTAGGTTTATTAATGTAGCATTATTCATTAGCCACCCTATATATACCAACATTTGAACTTGAAATACAAACGTTTATACAAAAATTGAATCGGAATTTGGAATAGGGCCGTATAATATTGGCTTAAGATATCTGACAGCTGTGGCCTAGTGGTAGAGTGTTGGGTTCTTAGAAGGAAAAGTTGGAGAAATTTTATTATAGCGTACCCAAAAACGACCCGATTCCCTTACGATTTGGGACGTTTTAGGGGTCGAAAGCGATTTGTAGAACACATGGGATTGTATATATGCTATACCCAGGTGTTCCACAAATCGCAATTTCGACCAATTTGGGCCGTACTTGTATGAAAACGGGGTTTGAAGCACATACGATAAAAAAAAACTTCTCCATCTTTTTCTACTAAGGACCCAATTCTTTCATATTTAATTTAAAATCAACGAAATATGTGTTTATGTTTTATTAAGATTTTTGTTCTGCTTCAACTCTAGTTCTATTCCCCATGTTCATCAAATTTTGTATCTCTTTTCCTTTAGGCAAACTCTACAATACAAATCTAATTCAAATGAATCGTCGTTTGCGAGAGTTCTATGGCAATATCTATCGTTTGCCTGGACTAATGGGCAAACCCGATGTTATCTTCACATACAATCCTCAGGACTTTGAGGTAACCTATCGCAATGAGGGCATTTGGCCCATACGCATTGGACTCGAGAGTTTTAGTTATTATCGGAAGATACAACGACCGGATGTGTTCAAGGGTATGGGTGGGCTGGTTTCAGAGTAAGTGAAACTTACTTTGAATGTGAATAATTTTCTTTACTTTTCTAATTTTTACAGACAGGGTCAGGCCTGGGCTGAAATACGTAACAAGGTTAATCCAGTGTTGATGAAGGTGCAAAATGTTAGACAGAATTTGCCACAATTAGATCAAATAGCGCAGGAGTTTATAGACAAGTGAGTGTTTCAGTAATTAAACTTAAGAAAGACTTTTATTTATTTAATTTTTTTTCAGACTGGAAACCCTTAGAGATCCCCATAATCATACACTTGAGGCCAACTTTCATGAGCAGTTAAAAATGTGGGCCTTTGAGTCTATAAGTTTTGTGGCTTTAAACACACGCATGGGTTTGCTAAGTGAACAGCCGGATCCCAATGCGGCACGTTTGGCCCAACATATGACGGAGTTCTTCAATTATAGCTTCAAATATGATGTACAGCCCTCAATTTGGCCCTACTACCAGACGCAAGGATTTAAGCGTTTTCTTAAGACCTACGATAATATCACCGAAATTACTATTAATTATATAGAGGCGGCCATTCAACGTTTTGAAATGGATCCGAGTACCAAAAACAAATGCGTTTTGGAGCAGTTGTTGGGACTGAACAAACAGGTGGCTGTGGTTATGGTCATGGATATGCTAATGGCGGGCATAGACACGGTGAGTTTTATCTTTCCACTTTTATTATGTTTATTCATTTGAACTATTTACAGACCTCTTCGGCCTTTGTGACAATACTCTATCATTTGGCCAGGAATCCTTCTAAGCAATTGGAATTACGCCGCGAACTCCAGTCCATTCTAACCGATCCAAGTTTACCACTGACCGAGGAGAATACCAAAAATATGCCTTATCTAAGAGCCTGCATTAAGGAGGGTTTGCGTATTACTTCCATTACGCCTGGAAATTTTCGCATTACCACCAAGGATCTGGTGCTGTCTGGATATCGTGTGCCTAGGGGTACGGGCGTTTTAATGGGTGTCCTGGAGCTCTCCAATAGTGATGAGTATTTTGCTCAGAGTGCTGAATTTTTGCCCGAACGTTGGCTTAAAGCCCAGAGTTCCTGTCCTGAGGCACGCTCACGTAATCCTTTTGTTTATCTACCCTTTGGCTTTGGACCACGCACTTGTATAGGCAAACGTATAGCTGAGTTAGAGATGGAGACTCTATTGATAAGACTGCTAAGACGCTATCATATCAGCTGGCTGGGTGAAGAGGCACTGCAGTATGAAAGTAACATCATACTGTCTCCTTGCGGGGATATACGCTTTAAGTTTGAACCTGTTAATGAGGATAATGTGGCTTTATAGGTGCTTTAACCCCCTTCGCAGAAGAAGGTGACAAATAGTTTAGACAAGAACCATAGTCGGGACCTCAACCATTGTACCTTTTCATTAAGTTAGCGTATACAAAAACCAGCATTTTATTCACATAAAAAGTATACACATATTATTTGTAAATATTAACACAAATTTACGATTCTTTGATACTTATTTCAATAAAAACTTTATTATTTGAACATTTTTGTTTTGTTTTGTGTTGTAAGTTGGTCCTGATCCTGGCCAGGATATGGAAAATAGTTTGTTTGCAGGATAATCCAGAATTTGGTGATGCCATCTGATGCTAATTCACAAGGACTGTTTGCTGACCAAAGGACATCCTTGTAGTCCTTAAAATAGCCGAGTAATGACGATTTTTGTGTTTCCAGGATAATATTAAATTTGCTCATATCGGGCCTATATCCTGCCGCAGGACCTCAGGACTGGGTTTTCCCGAATCCTAGGGTCGATTCTGATCGATTGGCACTGATTTGTTCCTGATCCTTGCAAGGATTCGGATGCTAGGGCCTATTTTAGTTTTGGACAATAGTCCTTTTTTCTCGAATATTGGAAGGATAATCCAGGATTTGGTGATGCCATCGAATGCTAATTCACCAGGACTATCTGCTGACCAAAGCACATCCTTTTAGTCCTTCAAATGGCCGCGATATGACGATTTTTGTAATACAAGGATAATATGTAATTTGCTCATAGCAGGCGTATATCCTGCCGCAGGACCTCAGGACTGGGTTTTCCCCGAATCCTGGGAACATTTCTGATCGATTGGCATCAAAGGATATGGGGGTCATCTAGGACTCGGGCACTTGAAATTTTTGCAAGGGGTTGGGTCAGCAAAAATGGCCAAAAACCGAAAACCCACCTTTTCTCAGCCATTTGAAGGACTACAAGGATGCGCTTTGGCCAGGATACATTTTTCACTAATTAAAGACGAATGGCATCGAGAGATCCTGGATTATCCTTCCAGGAGCCGAGTTTTTATGGCATTATCCTTAAACTAAAATAGGCCATAGCGGCCGTATCCTTGCCAGGATCAGGACCAAACTGGTGGCAAAATGATTCTACTTCGGAGGACTATCATCTGGCCAAAGGACATGCAAATCGTCCTGCAGGGAGCTGAGAAAATAGGGATTTTGTTTTTTGGTCAATTTCTAGCGTGGCCGAGGCTGAAAAATTACAAGTCCTGGATTCCTAGATGACCCCCATATCCTTTGATGGCAAACGATCAGAATCGATCCCAGGATTCGAACAAACCAAGTCCCGATGTCCTGCGGCAGGATTTACGCCTGCTAGGACGATTTTAAGATTTCACCAGAGCTGGTGTTGTTGTTGTTTTAATTTTTGTTGTTGTAATTGTTGTTGTTGTAATTTCAGCCGCTACAGTTTTAGAAGCACTGATCAATTTGAAACTCTAATTTGGCCGATGCTCTAAAACTGTAAAAATCGACCACCACAGTTTTAGAAGCTCTGGGTAAAAATTTCGTAAAATTTTCATTGCATACCCTCTAGGGGCAGCCATTCGAGCTGCCAAAACTTAGCGAAGACAACAACCAACTCGCATAGAATTTAGCCAAGACAACAACCAATTAGCAAAGACAACAACCAGTCCGCATAGAACTTAGCGAAGACAACAACCAACTCGCATATAATTTAGCTAAGGCAACAACCAATTAGCAAGGACAACAACCAATCCGCATAGAACTTAGTCCGCATAGCAATTAGAGTAGACAACAACCCAATTCACTTGGGCGTTAGCGAAGACAACAACCAATTCGAATGGAAATTAGTGAAGACAACAACCATAGTCGGGTCCCCAACCATTGAACCATTTAATTAAGTTAGTTAGTGGTAGTTAATCCGCATTTTATTTACACAAAAAATATACATAATTATTTGTAAATATTAACACAGATTTCCGATTCTTTCATACTTATTTCAATAAAAATTTTATTATTTCAATTATTTTGTTTTGCATTTTGTGTTTTGTGGGTAATTTACAGCATAAAATTAACTTAAGGACACTCGCAACCCTGGATCCTAGATGAGCCGCATACCCCTCTACTCAAGAAGATCTCATTAAAGTCAGGTCCTGTGCTACTGTTTAAAAATATGCCAAAAATCTGAAAATATAAGAAAAAAAAAAATTGGATTAAAATTTATGCAAAAAGAACATACAAAAATTGGTCAGGATCAGGACCAAATTGGTGTCAAAATAGTTCTACTTCCAAGGACTTTCATCTGGCCAAAGAAAAAAACAAAAATCACTTATTAAATGGCGTTTAAGCTACCGCAGGACATCGGGAATTGGTTTCCCCGAATCCTGGGGACAATTCTGATCGATTGGCATCAAAGGATATGGGGGTCACTTTCCTCACTTAAAATTTTTGCAAGGGGAGTAAGGGCCGATTTCTCATCTACTATATAGCTGCTATTTGTCAGATAAACTGAGAATTTACTCTGCTATTTGTAGGTTTATTCGACAGATAGGGCTATGTAGAAGGAGAAATCAGCCCTAAATCATCTAAATTTTCAATAAATCGTCAAAAATTTACAAAAAACGCTATCAGCCATGTTCTGAATTCCACTTCAAAAGTTTTGTGATTTAGAGACCAAATCTGGTCAAAAACCGGTTTGAAATCACAAAACTTTTGTGGAAGTGGAATTCAGAACATGGCTGTATATCTAGGCCATCTGAAGGACTAAAAGGATGTGCTTTGGCCTGGAGATAGTAGATAGTAATTAACTTAGGATGGCAACAAATCCTGGATTATCCTTGCAAAAGGACTTTTCTCTAAAACTAAAACAGGCCATATCTCCCATATCCTTGCCAGGATCAGGACCAATCTGATGACAAAATTATTTATTTTTGTAAGGACTAAATTCTGGCCAAAGGACATGCGAATAGTCCATCGGGGAGGCGAGATATTAAGGATTTTGAGTTTTTGGTCATTTTTTAGCGATGGCGAGAAGGAAAATTTTTAAGTCCTTATAGCATAGTCTTTGATGTCAATCGATTGGAATTGTCGCCAGGATTCGAGAAAACCAAGTCCCGAAGTCCTGCGGCAAGATATAAGCTAGATATGGCCTAATAACTAGGATTATCCTTGAATCACAAAATACGTTATATCTTGGCCATTTGAAGGACTATAAGGATGTGCTTTGGTCAGCAGATAGTCTTTGTGAATCAACATTCGATGGCATCAGCATATACTGGATTATCCTTTAAACAACCTAGTTATAGCGACTTTTCTCTAAAACTGAAATAGGTCATAACTCCCTTGTCCTTGCCTGGAACAGAACCAAATTGGTGTCTAAATGAGGACTATCATCTGGTTAAAGAACATGCTAATAGTCTTGCGGATAGCTGAGTTATCAAGGATTTGGGCTTTTTTTTACTATTTCTAGCGAAGCCGAGTCTGTCAAATTTCAGGTCCCTGGATAGATGAACCCCACCCCTTTTCCATGGACTTTTTAAATAACTCACCAATAATTTCTTTTCAAAATTAACAGCCTAGCGTCGGTTGTGTCCGCGAAAACGTTGATGAGCCGGATTATGCTGCCTGGGTTGGTGTTTCTGCTGCTGCTTTTGATGTTGCTTTTGCTCGGCCTGATGAGCCAACGAAATGTTGGCCCTAGTGGCTTCCTCTAGATCAGAGGTAGCAGAATGTTCATTGTCCAACTCCGAAGTGGGTGTAGAATGAGCTGAATAAATGAGGAAGAAAATTAAAAGAATTTCAAATCGAAATTTCAGTCGACTTACCCATAACAAATTGAGTGGCGGCCGTTTTCAGCAAGGGTTGCATCCCAAAGCAAGTATTAAAGTTGGTGGGCGAACCTAAAGATGAAGGGGAATGTATATACAGGTAAGTACGTTTTAAAGAGATTTGATTTCAAAATCATAAATCTAACCAATGGGACTATAAAAAATATCTTCAGAGGAGGTGGCAGGTGTAAGTGTGTCAACGGTGGGATAGTTGGTTAGCGGAATGTGGTTAACTGGTAGGGTGTCCTGTTGATAAACGGTGGAGTCGCTACTGCAGTCTGTGTCGTCCGAGTCGTTGTCTTCGTGGGGATTAAGTGTTTCGGGAACGGGAATGGGAGCGGGATCAGTGTGAGCTGTGATTTTTAAACACACGCACGGAATAACAGAAACACAAACAAAATACTATGATTAAAACATTAAATACGCATCACCAGGATCATTTAGGATCAATTTGGATTACCTGCAGCCGCTGTATTGTTATTCATCAAGGCCTTCCACGGTTCCCCCTCCTTAAGCTGGGTGGTTGCTAAATTTTGTGAAGTCGGTTAGAGAAAGAAAGAGAGAGAGAGAGTGGCTTTCTTAGGGCAAATCAATGGCTGTGGGCTGTTGTTGTTGTGGTTTTTCTTTCGGATTGTATTTCAAGTTTTCAGTTTTTCATCTACGCTTAAATTGATAATCGATACTTGGAGTTAATCTAGACTTAGTTGGCTAAGCGCGGAAGCGTTTAATAACAGTTTTAATATCCATTACCAACTTCCGTCTGCTCCTGTTCGCCATTATGTTTCTCCTTATCCTTTTCCTGAGGCACAGTATCGGCATTTATGACTATTTGTGGCTTAAGCTGTTCCTGCAAATAAGTTTGTTTACAAACTGGCAAATTTATTTGCACAAACTTTTTTTTTTGTTCGTACCTTTTTCAAATCATGCTCCTCGCCGCTGCTTATCTGTTCGCTGGTATTGGATTCAGAGCTGGAGCTGGTCTCATCGCTGCTTTCATTCTCCGCCTCGGGATTGGGCACAAAATCTGAATCATCTTCGGAATTTTCATTGGCATATTTGGCCAACATTTCCGAAATGGTCAAGTTCTGTTCGGTTTCTTGGGCGCTTTCTTCTTCACGTGGACGTTTGCTGTTGCCGGCGGGTGCAGCCTTAGTTGACTGCGCCAGAATTGTTTAAATTAATTAAATCGTTTTCCAGTGGATTCAACTTACCTGATCTAAATGGTGCGTTTGGAACAGCCTGGCGCTATTGGCCCTCTGCACACCGGGCCGGCACATGGCCAAGGAGAACCACTGCGTCATTTTGTGTACTAAACCCTTTTCAGTGCCATTGCTTACTTCCTGCTGACGCTGCCGTATCATCTTAAGGCCCTGCACGCGTATGGCACGCAATTTGCGACGTCGCGTTTGAATGAAGTAAATCATTTCCATGGCCGACACGGGACCATTGCCAATTATCAATGCACCCACGGACAACCACATGCGTGTCAGACGCAACAAGATGATCAACATCAGAAAAGGTACCCAGGGCAGCGGACGCTCCAAAGGATTAGAGCTTTTGTCTAAGAAAAGGGAATGAGTTTAGGAGTAGTAGAGTGAGAGTTGTTTTTTTTTTATTTACCATGCGGCAGGCTCCACTTGGCTGTTTCCTCTACTACGCTCAAGCAGCGATCGCCACGCTCCATGACAAACTGACCCAGCTGAGTGCAGGCAAAGCGTTCCACCTGCTCTCGCACTTGATCATAGAAATTGCGTGATTTCTGCAAGTCGCCGCTAAAATCTTCATCCTCGTGATCGATTTGCTCATGCTGATGCCGTTGCCGATCTTTCATTCCTCCAGTCTCTGTTTCCAGGGCCATTGTTGGATGCTGCTGAGTGATTTATACTTATTATTTATATGTATTTAATAGTTCCTGTTAAAGTCTTAAGACTTAAATTGTAAACTTCGAACTTTAAGCTGTCCTTGTATCTTAGAGTCTTTAGAGTCTTAAACAGTTGCAAAATGATCAGGTAATTAAAAAGTAAATAAAAATTAAAGCTTTTTATTTCCAGTCTCTGCATTTTATTACTTTTATTTCCTTCTTTTTCTAAACAGCTAATTTGTTGCAAAGGTCACACAGGTCACGAAAAATCACACAGATTTTGAGCCCTAAATTTAAGACTTAAAGTGGTCTTCCACCTTTGAACAGGGTTTTTTGAGTGTTTTTGTTTTTTAATTCTGGAGAGAAAACCATAGAAGCTTTTTCAATTTGGTTTTATCTTTTGTGTTGTTAATTAATTATATAAGAAAATTAAAAAAAAAATTTAGGAATAAGAGGGCTGTTCCAAAAGTTATCGGCCTGCCATTTTAGGTCTTCCAAAAAAAGGTGTAGAGGTGAAGGCCAGGATTCCGGGACTCCAGATTATCGAAAATTAAATCGGTTAATGAGGTTATGATCAAAAATGATATAATTCTTGCCCGTACCTCAATCAAACAAAATAAATAATTTCTTTTTTTTTTTAATTTGAATCGATTTCCCACGTTTTTTGAATTGATTGTTTTGAGTATTCAGAATGGGTTTTACTCGAACACTGGGCACGGGCAAAAAAAATATAATAAAAATTATTTAATAATTTCTCATGATTGTTAATAAAATATTGTTTTAATTGTTGGTGTACGGGACAGAATTACATCAATCTTGCGTCGATTGCATCATGGCTAATCAAATTCGGTTCAGTAGAATTGGCGTAATCATGGTTAACAGGTTTCGAGAAAATCGAAGTTTTGAGCAACGTATAAAATACTCCCGTTAGCAAGAACATTGCTCCAATAAAAAGGCTATATCTGCGTAACTATTTCGAATATTTGAAAATGGTTTAAAGGGGATGAAAGAGGAACGTCCAAGCTATAATAATAATGCAAAACAAAATAATCGAAAAAAAAATTTTTTCAAAGCTAGAAGACCCCCTTAAGACGAAGCAAGTGAATACGCTCATTATAAAAAAATAATTCCAAAAATTACTCAAAAATACGCATATATATAAAACGAGATAACTATACAAAAATATCGATTTGATAAGCGATGTATACATATGATGTATATATAATACCAGAAAGTATCAAGTTGATATTTTTCAGTTCATTTCAATATTCATATAATGGTGTTCCTCATCGGATCAGATTGACCCTTTTTCCTGCCAATCTGATACTCGGAGTATTATGTGAAAAATTATGTCAAGGGCCTATTATAAGTACGCAAAATATATTTTTCTAAAAAAAAAACACCTGGATTTTAAAAACATGAACATGAGAAAACGGCTCAATTTTTTTTTTTTTGAGTGTAGCTTCGTTTGTGCCGATAGGATATGGAAGTGAGATTTCAATAAATTAAGAATCATTAATAATTTGAAACACTAAGGACCCATTTTTCGACCAATCGCTCTTATGGCAGACGTAGGATATAGTCGTCGAATATGTTTTAGTTATGAAATTTTGATAAAATTGGGCAAAGCTGCTTTAATTAAGTCAGATCTGATGTTTACACATCAGCTATTGATAATGGTTCAGTTTCAGAACGCTTACACTTAAAAAAAAACAGTTATTCTGCACCGGTTCAAGCCCCTTTCGCATGGAAAGACGACTAAAAATCTAGAGAAGTCAGCAAACCTCGCTGATGAAGAAGTTGGGAGACTTCCGAAAACTGCTTTGTATGAGAAACTTGCTCGCTTTTTGGTGTTGGTGTATTTATTGTTTAAAGTGAAGGAAAGATAATTAGCACTCACTTTTTAGCATAACTCATTTGATGACCAATCAGTCCTATGACAGCTTTAAGAAATAGTTTACATTTCGATACACGAGACAGAAATATTACAAACACTGCGATTACAAATTAACCAAATTTTTAAAGGATGCTTTAAATTTAAATTTTGAGGTTTTCCCAAATTGGTAAAACAGTTTGGTAAATATTACTTCCTTTAATATCATATCATAATTCGAACAATTATAATTGATTGAAAATTATTGATTTTGATCGTAAGTGAAAAAAAATTGTAAGCAATGTTCTTAAAAACCTACAAACCTTAAAAATTTTGGAAAAGGTTTGGTTCGGGAAAGGATCGGTTCGGAACCTTTGATCACTTTTAAAGAAAAATTATATTAGTTTTTCTGGAAATTAAATTTATATACTTTTTGTATACATATTTTCAAAAATTTGTATTGCTATTAATCCAGTTGATATTTTCTACTTCTAAAATAAGAAATTTGAAAAACTTTGAGGGCTGTTGAAAATGTTCTTTAACATGATTAGGGACTCAGGTTGCTGGAGCAAGGGTAAATAGAACATATAGTTAGTGGAATAATTTTTAATACTTAGTTTTTTAAGCCCTTCATAAAATTTAAGAACATTAGTGGATATAGTTTCGGCATTGATAAATCGTTTGAAGGAATTGCTTTAACGTCATTGCTAAACCATTTATAGATTTTTGTTCAAAGCTTTATATTGCTCTCCATTATACTATGGCAACTAGAAAAGTTTTAAAGTCTTTTTTGAAATACACTCATTAAGGGTCGATTTTTCATCTTCTAGATAGCACAATTTGTCACATAAACATAAACTGAGTAAATTGTTTATATGACTTATATCAGCTATTTAGAAGATGAGAAATCGGTCCTAAGAATTTCTTTCGTTGAAAAAATTTCTTGATATGGTGAACCCAACCTTTTTTTTGAATAAGTAGTCTGGTTGGGGTTCTGTTTAGAGGGACCAGAAATGTAAAAGGTTGGTACAGAAAATCCGAGAATCCCGAACCGAATCGGTTCTTAGGACCAGTTTGCTGTATGGCTCAAAAAATGTAAATAAAAAAATAATAAATATGTGATATTTAAATAAAATCTCTAAAATAACACACAAAATTTATCATGATATGCCCTTCAAGTATGTAATAATGAATCATTATAGGGCGTTTCTTTACATTTCTGAACTTTGTATAACAAATGGATCGTTCTAGTAATGATGTTTTATAAATATACAAAAACTTTGGTCACTTTAAAATTACCTTTTTGTATTTTCGACAGGGATTACTGTAAATTTAACTCGATATATATTGCAATTGAAAAAAATTTGTCAGCTGATCAAATTCCCGAGGTAATAGGAGATGGGACGGAAGGCTTGAAATCAATATGGAATTTTGTACCTAAAACCAACTTAACAACGCGTGATTACCAAGTACATATACTAAGCAAGACTAAACTTCTGACATTGTCTGGCACCATTTGGAAGTGCAGGTGTAACACTAATCAGCTAGACCTCTAAACTTTTTCCCCTTTCTTTTTTTTTTTGCTGTTGTCTGAAGCAATTGACTAACAAAAAGATGAATAAAAAAAAAAAATGGGTAATCAAAACAAATGAAATAATATTTAATTAGAAACAAGTGAACTTTGTACGCCGCCGCCTCCGCTAAGTAGGAATAGTTATTGCTAATATGTTGATAATGAATAAGTGAGTCCGGGATCTGATTTAATCAGCTAAATTGTGCACGAGATTACCTCGAGGATTTCGAATTTTATTTCTGTTTTCTTTTTTTTCCCACACCTCATATAAAATTTCAATTTATATTCCTTTGTTAAGTGCGATAAGAAAGATTTTACACCCAACATTCACATGTATTTATTTTTTTATATATTTTTAGCGCTTACTGCATTGTCCAGAAAATACGCAAACAATAAGCAAAAATTATTTATTAAATTTATTAACAAAAAATAATAAAATTATCAAAAAAAATTTGTCGGTAGGGATCAAAGTGTATCGCACACATAAATATGTGCAATTATTGTGTGAACACAATTCGATGTACAGTGTAATGAAAGCAAATGCAGAAATTCTTGCCGCCTTTGCGAAAAGTGTGGAAAGCAAAAGACTCAAAAATCTAACTGAAAGGTTGACCCGCCCACACACACAGACACGAATATAGAGCTGATAACGGTAGTTTACTTTAAATGGCGCTCAGAATTTTCTACTTACCGGTCTTTGGTTTTTTTTTGATGCTTGAAACTATTGTTAGCTTTTTGGCAAAAACTTTTGAACCAGCCGCAAGTTTTGAATTGATTTTAATAAGAAAATTGAATAAAAAAAAAGGGATTTTACTTTACAAGAAACACTTGTTGCTGCTGCTGCTGCTTCTGTTGCCAAATTTTAAGACCAACAAGCTCTCACGTACGTTGCGGCTGCACAACTCCCGAGTGACTGACCCACGTAGTTCGAGTCGTGCGCATTGGCAGCGATGTGCGATTTCGCGCATCATCGACGATCGGCATGAGCCGATGTGATTCGTACTTATTATCAGCAGCAGCAGCAACAGCCTCCCTCTATCTCTTTGTCTCTGTTGCAGTTCTCTTTTGAATCTAATTATCCATTAATCATAGCCCGAACTGTCATCGAAAATCAAAATAATGTTACAGTCACAGAGATCTTAAGAGTCTTGGCGCTAGGTCAAAATTATGACGTTTAGATTTAATTTTTAAATATTTATTCAAATAAACAAATACAAAAAAAATGTTTGTAGACCAAAACTTAAGCTTACTTTATCTGTGGTTTATACTTTTAAAGGTGCTCGCTTTAACTGAACTTTTTTAGAGCATTTAAGTACAGAGTGGAGGAAAAAGTAATAAAGCTATCAGAATATTCGTTAAATGTCAATTGTGCTTTAACATTTGAAAAGTAAACAGATACAAAATACACATTGAAAAGCCATTGAACGCTATGCTCCTCTGTCGTGTCGCCTAATCTCTCGATTTGGCGCCATGCACTCGCCGTTATTATCACCCGATTTGGCCGCTTAGACATTATTACCGGATTTAAAAAATAAAAAATATTAATTAATAATAAAAAAAACAAAAAAAAAAACCTGCCCTAGTAAAATAATGAAATAATATTTTTGTTTTTTTAAAAAAAAAAAAAAAAAAAAAATTTTTTTTGGGGGGAACCTTTTTTTATTTTTTTTTTTTTTTACAAAAAAAACCCCCAAACGGTCAGACGGACAAGGCTTGATCGATTCGGTTATTTATATGCTGATCAAGTATTTATATATTTTATGGGCTCGGAGAAGCATCCTTCTGCCTGTTACATACATTTGCACGAACTAAGTATACCCTATTAACGGTTATAAAAACCACCCCAATTTTGGCGTGGCGATCAAGCAAACAAACAATTTAAGGGGGTCTTCTGGAGAGAAAACCATAAGAGCTTTTTCAATTTAATGTTTTGTGTAAATAATTGATTATATAAGAAAATAAATAAAAATGTTTGGAAAAAAATGTTATCGGCCTGCCAATAAATGATTCCGGGTCTCCTGTTTATTGGAAATTAAAACGGTAAATAAGGTTATGAACAGAATTGATGTAATTCGGGCCCTCAATCATATTTTCAATATTTTTTTGAAAAATTGGGAGCAATTTAAAAAATATATAATTTTTTTCGTGTTTTTTTTTTGGTTTAGCGTAAAAAAACTAGTAAAAAATTGTTTATTCTTATGATAAAGGTACGGGCCAGAAGTACATCAATTCTGCGTCGATTGCAAGATGGCTAATTGAAATCGGTTCAGTAGAACTGTCGCAATTAGGCAACGTCTCTCTACCAGGCAACGTTGAAAATACTCACGTAAGCAAGAACATTGCTCCACTAAAATGGCTATATCTGCAAAACTACTTCGAATTTTGTAAAAGGTTTTAAAAGATGATGAAAGGGGAATGCCCAAGCAATAATAATGATGCTAAACAAAAAAAAACAAAAAAAAATTTTTTCAAATGTGGTCTTCTACATTAATAGAATAGGGAAATATATCAGAAACAAAATCGATCTGCGTATGGTATTCACCGACCTACTTGCACAAGCACAGGTCTCTATATCATATAGTTTCTGAGATTGGCGAGTTTATACAGACAGACAGACGGACATGCTAATCAAAACTATATATACGCTATAGGGTCAGAAAGGGATTAGGAGAAGCTCGGCTCCTCTTTGGGGCTGTAACAGCCAGATTTACATTAGAAATGTTTACTTCTGACTGTAACATACATTTGCTAAACTTCAAGATACAAATGACAGCTTAATAATCTGGTTTGTCTTTGAAGATTTTAGTATATTTTAAAAATTGGCTGGGTAGTAATTAAACTTTTACTCAGAACTAGACAGTATAATTTTTCATATTATAAATTTTTTTGGGGGGTTATTGAAATTAAGGTCTCATAAAGGTACGTAGGTTATCTGCGGATAATTATGTTATGTAATAAGATAAGAGCTCTACATTTTATCCATTGGTTAAGCTCACATAATTTATTTGAAAACAAATTTTGCTGTAGCTCAACAGAGAAGAGTAAAAGTGTTTTGTATGGAGTAAAAGCTCCTTAAAATGTTTAGAAATTCGCCGTATTACAAAAAAGATGTGATTAATAAATGTCTTTAACGACTGCTAACAACTGGGAGGTTAATATATTTATTTTGATTTCCCCGAAGTTTTTTAATACAATTTTTTTAAAAAGATACTGAACTAAAGTGTTTTTTTCTTTACTTTGACATTGGGTATTTCTCAAACTATGGCAACCTGCTCATAGTTTATATATCTTGTTGTTTATGCTTATTTGAACTAAGCCAACAAAACTTCAAGTTGGATAGCAACGTATGGGCTAACATACGTTACAAGGGAACAAAATTATTAATTTACCGTTTTCCTACCAATTTCTTTGAGCTGGGACTTAAAGAAGCGTTACTTCCCCTTAAAAATCCCATGTGTTCATATTTTAATCCTGAATTATAATTTATTAAGTAAAAGTTTCAACAAGTTGGCTTCTCTTTTAAAAATAAACCCAAGCTTTTGTCCTGTCAAATGGTAATTTCATGTGGGTTTAAATTGTAAATTCCTGTTTATCTTACTAGTTAAAGTGTCCACCAGCAACCCCCGCCCCCCCTTCGGCTTCGGCAGTTGCCAACGCACTCAAGCATGTCCCACTCAATTTGGCTTTGTGCTCACCCGAAAAGCTTTCTTTCACTGCCCCGCGAGCGAGCATCGGAAAGCTCTGGCCAAGCGTTCAGTTGCGCAAAAACTCTCCACTGAAACGGTTGCCACCAAAACGACAAACGAGCAAAACGCGCGTTCTGTAAAATAAATCATAAACCTTACGCAGAGTTTGTAACGACCAATAAAGCAACTAGCCTGGCCATTCATCTCGCGTGTGTTCCAAAAAAAAAAAAAAGGAGAAAAATAGAAAAGAAAATCCATTGAAAGTGCAGTGTATATAGATATGTGTGTGCCATGTGTGTAAAGTGTTAAAAGAAGTCAAAAAAGGCCATGTAGCCGTGGAGGAGTCCACCGAAATTGTGATTGCCTTGGTGTTGGTGACCTCAGCACAATGTGTGAGTGAAATAAAAAATGTTTTGGTTTAAGCAATTGATAAGCCACCATTTGACTTTGGTGGTGCCCCTGCGTCTGCCCCCCCAAACCACACACACAAAGCTGAGCTGAGCTGTTGACTCCTAAAAAAAGAATGACTGGCGGAGTGCAAAAATGAATTGGCCGAGGGGTGGAATGTAGGGTTGAGTTGGGGTGATAGGGTTAGTACATAGGTGCGACAGCTGCTGGTTGTGTGTATTTTTAAGCAACACAATTTGTTTTTTTTTTTTTTTACCTAAAGCGCGCATGTAATCCGTTATGTTTCAACTTGTAGGACCCCCCTTATCCAGGCCTACTTGACTCGCTTTAATGCGCCACTTCAGGCTGCTGCTGGTGGGTTAGTTCAACCATTTTGAAGTGCCAACATAATTCTTTGTGCTATTTTTATGCGGGGTTGACTAGGGTTTTTAGCGAAATTAGTTTGCGCATAAATTTCGCGGGACGACCAGAGGGTGGCCAGAAAAGTTGCCCTATTAAAAGCTTGCAAAAACACATCTAAGCAGGAAGGGATACTCAGCTCAAAAAAAGCTGGCTGACTAAAAGTATATCCCATTATAACTTCAACTCATTCTCTGTTCTAAAAGCGAAATGAAATGCTAAGTGCGGGCCTCTACAAAATTCCCAAGTCACCAAAAGGCAGAAAGATGTCTAATGAGTTATGGAAACAGATTATGGTTATGTGGAAACCAGGAATTAATCCCGAAACGAATATCGGTTTCGGTACCGGTTCCGGTACGTACCGAAATGAGAATATCGGTTAAAGGTTCTATTTCGGTTTTCAGTTTATTTCGGTTTTCGGTTCCGATACGGTACTCAGATTTTTATTTCGGTATACCGGTTCGTACCGGTATAAGTATAATTTTTTTTTAATATTAAAAAATTTAAATTATTTCAAGATATCCAAAAAATTAATGAATGTAATAGAACTTAGAAAATTATTTTTTTAGAATATGCCATTTAAAAAAATTTTTTTTTTCAATATACCGATTTCTAGCCTTTTTTGACGAACAATTTCGCTTCTGTCCACGCTTCCAGTGGTATCCCCTATACTCAGAAAAAAAATCTAGAATTAAGGAATTCTCTATTCTTGTGCGCAGGCCGACTTAGGGCCATTTCTCATAAAGCTGACAAATATTTCTTAATAATGGTTCGAAATAATCCGCTCTAAAATCTGTCGTATCTCCGTTAAAAATAGAGATCTTTAGCGATTTGGATAGATTTGAACCCATTTGAACCAGACTAGAACTTCAATATAGCTCATAATACGCTGGTAAAATACTCAAAGGTATATCAGCTCTAAAAAACACAAAAACAGTTTGAAACATAAAATCTGCATTAGCTTTATAAGTCCTTACTTTTTAAATTAAACATTTTCCGATAAATATTAAAACAAATTTTTTTAAGGGCGAAATTTGATTAAAGTCCAGTAACTTTTCTTAAATTTATATTAATCATTTTTCCAACTTTTCTATATTCAAGGGAGGATTTTTTTAAGACTTAGAAATCCTTTACATTTAATTAGAGGGATAATTTTCACCAAAGAAAATTTTTGCCGCTTTTTAGAAATTTTTTTCTATATCTTATATATCCTAAAAAAGAATATAATTCTGGATATTCTTTAAGGGCGAATTTCTAAAATGTAAAAAATCTTTTACATTTTATTAAATATTTACAAAAATAGTTTTTCCTATTTAAATTTTTTTCATATTATTATCTTAGAAATAAAATATGATTCTAGATATTCATTAAGGGCGAATTTCTAAAATGTAAGACTTTTTTTTGAGTGTATATATTGCAATTTTACCAGTTGAAATATATATTTGTGATAAACATAAATCAATAAAATAAAAATAAGAAACCGAAACAATACCGGTATTAGCGTTTCGGTATGGTTCCGGTTTTTTCGGTTTCTATTATAACGGTTAACGGTTCTCAAAAAAATTAAATATCGGTTCCGGTTTCGATACCGGTACCTGGCTTTAAACGGTTTATTTAGGTTAACGGTACCGGATACGGTATTATTCCCTGGTGAAAACAGTATCCTATGGCTGAGTTCACATTGTTCGACGCATGAGACATGATAATCTAGTAAGCCTTCACGTTGTATTGTTTTAAATGTCAAATGACAAGCTATTCACAATGAAAACAAGACAACATAGGGGTCTACTAGATTGTCATGTCTCATGCGTCGAACAGTGTGAACCCAGCCTATGTTATCTGACGTATATTTTCTCCTCAAAAGTCAATCTAATTATGTAAGAGAGATTAAGTAACTGTAAATGGGCTTGAGACTTAGTCGAGATTTACACGATGAAGCAAACTTCATGAGGTTTCTCAATTAGCTTTTGTTGGAAGGTGTAGTGGTGTAGAGGTACACAGCAACCCACAAACAAAAGCTTTTTGAAAAACTTAAGTTTGCTTCATCGTGTAAATCTTAGTCGAGATTACACGATGAAGATTCATGGGGTTTCTCAAAAGCTTTTGTTTGAAGGTTTAGTGGTGTAGCTCAATGTAAAATTATCATGGTGTGGCGGTCATTCTAAAGCTTTCATTTCATAGCTTACATCAAGATGTATATATTAGGTGTGGCGAACATTCAAAAGCTTTCATTTCACAGCTTACATATTGTCAGTTTGCTATTAATGCCTTGTCTGTCTCACTCTTGCGCTGTTACCTAAAGCTTTCGAGTTTACGAATTTTATTGTTCGCCACACCTAATAGATACATCTTGGCTTACATTTTGTCAGTGAGCTTTTCATTTAAACATTGTCTGTCTCACTCTTGCGCATTCAGCAAAAGCTCTGAGCTTACACATTTTAGTCACCGCCACACCAGGTATAGATCCACCTTGGTGTAGCTGGTCCCTCTCCTTTTTATTTCCAAAAGCAAGAGTTTTTGAAAAACTTATCCAAGTTTGCTTTCTCATATAAATCTGGTCTTAAAAATCACTGCCTTCACTTCCTTTGCTCAAGTTTAAAGGCATTTATATAAAATCTTAAGTATCCTTGATTGATAGAACTACCCTCGCATTTATTTTGGCGCCAAGTTGGCAACGGGTTAGCCCCAATAAAAACGCCTGACGACCCCACGCATTGCTGTTGCGGATATTCCCGCTCTTCCTTCTTTCTTCCAGTTTGCTGTTCGTCATGATGTTATGGCGTCTTTGCATGCCGCTGCGCTTCCGGTTCCACATTTTACAGGCACACGGTACACAGTCACACTCACACACACACACGCAACTCACGATGGCACTTGGCAAGAGGGCTAAATGAATGGCCAACACATGACTATTGCTCTGTTTGGCTCTGTGTAGATGTCGCGTGCTATTTTGGCATGATATTTATTTTTTAATTATGTAAGGCGGGCCTCCCCCCCTCCCTTCCCTCCCGTCCATTCCTCCTCATCCTTATTCATTAGCATTAGTTTTGCGCCGTTTAGGGCAGAGATCAAACAGCTGGTGGCCTCGAGGTGTCTGCGTCTCCCGCTGTTTGGTCTGCTTCTATTATTTGCTGGTTCATGTAATTGATTGAATTTTAGCCCAACTCATTTAGAAAATGGTATTTACACACACACTGTGTAACAGGACAACAACTGGTGGACACTTGTGTCCGTGTATCATTTCGCAAAAAAGTTTTAATTAGTTGCGCAGTCTGGGCCACAAAGGTAACCCAGTTAATTAAAATGAAAGCTCTAAAGGCAACAGCACACAACTTTGTGGCCAATAAACATTCCACGCGACTCTCAAACTTAAGCCAGGCTCTTAAAGTTACTTATGGTGCTTGCGCCTTAATCCTCTGACCACTTGCACGTAATTAAGCTGGACCCTTTATGACTTGAGCTGCCTGTAAGTCAATCATTTATGCGTCACAAAGAAGCTGTCAGTCTAGCGCTAACGCAACGGCTTTACAGAAAGTGTCAAAACAAGGACAAAATGTGCATAAATGATCATGCATAATTTAATTTAAAAGCAGACCACAAAAAAACTGCCAGAGCTGTTGAATAAGTATTTCCATAAATTATTTAGGACCCAAAGTTAAGGAAAACTCATTTAACCAACACTCGTAAGTTGACAACCAACAAACTGAGTGGAAATGGCCGTACAAATTTTATATACACTTGCAAAAGTGTACGAGGGCAGTTTCATAAATCAGTGACTTTTTAAATTTTCATGGAACTCCGTTTCTGTCAACTACCATCTGTTAAAAGACTACTGTCAAATTTGAAGCCAGCTGCTTATTTTGTAGTTTGCTTTTGTAAGCAAATAAAAGCAGACAACCTCGTGAATTTTAACAAAATTGGGAATAGAGTGAAGTTCGAGTGTCCATAAAGGCCTCTTTCCAGATGACATAAAAATTTATTTCGTCACAATACTTCATATGAATAGAAACACTTTTGAAAGCCCTGAAAGCTGAATGCTTTTTTGAAGCAATATTTTTTTTGCGTACACAGAGAAAAATATGATGATCTTATAATCATGACTAAATGTTCATGATCTTGTGTTCATAAAAGCATGAAATATAAGTAACATTTAAGACCTGTGGCAACAAGCGTATGCGATGGTGCAGCTTACTGTGATGTATTTCGAAGATTTTCAGAAAGAAAGAAATTAATCAAATTAGGTGGTGGTACTTGAAGAGTAAAACAATGTCCGATTCCTACAAAATATAATCCAATCCAACGAGATGTGTGTCTATTGAAACCCTACAACCGTTTACTGGATCTGACTTATATCACCTTAACGATGTTCCCAAATAAAGATATATATAAGCCTTAACCTTTCAGAAGTGCGTGCAAAATGTTCATGAGACCATGCCCAAACCATAATATTCATTTAAATGGATAAAAAGTTGTTTTATTTTATTTTTGCCAAACGTTTTGGTAGCCCATAAGAAATCGTCTATAAAATTTACTTTAAATTTCAAGTAGATTTTGTGCTCGGTTGTACTTAAACTAAGTACGAATCAGTCTTAAGTTTTAAATTTACAAAAAATGTTTCTAAAATAAGAGCAAAATTCTTAAATTAAGCACGAAATACTTAAATCAAGAACAGGATAGAATTTATACTGTTTTGTTCTTAAAATATTTGGAATAATTCGTGAGTGTACTTAAACGAAGTTTGAATCAGCCTAAAGTATAAAATTTACCTAAAATGTTCAAAAAATGAGAACAAAATTTTAATCAAGAATTT